>PVHP010025822.1:0-25171 GCA_004024765.1 Zapus hudsonius | reverse complement strand
AAAAAAAAAAAAAAAAAAAAAAAGTGGCTTTTGTGCCTGGAGTTCACCTGCAGTGGCAAGAGGCCCTGGCATGCCCATTTTCCCCCTCCCTTACCCTCCCATCTCTTCCCTCTCTTCTCCTCCCCTCCCTCTCCTCTTCCTCTCTCCTCAGAAAAATAATGTCATGGTTTGATCCAGGTGTCTCCCACAAACAATTGAATGTGTTCTGATAGATAGATCCTCAGCTGATGGCAGTTTGGGTTTTATAACCTCGATGAAGCTGTGTTGTTGGGGGCGAGCTTATGGGGTTATAAGCCAGCTTCCCCTTGCCAGTGTTTGGCACACCTTCCTGCCGCTGTTTGCAGTGCTGTGGTGGAGGTGATGTCCAGCCCTCTGCTCACGCCAACGTTTTCCCTGCCAGAATGGAGTCTCCCCTCGAGTCCATAAGCCAAATAAACCCATTCCTCAACAAGCCACTTTTGTTTGGGTTCTTCCTGCGCAGCAACTAGAAAGCTGACAGCAACAGATAATATTTTTAAATAAAAAATTATTCTAAAGTATTAAAGTTTATAAATACCAAAGGAACATCAAATTAATTCAGATGATGAAATTTTAATAGTGCAACAGTGCCATGAATATAACTGAAAACAAATACTTTCATTCTATCTCGTTTTCAGCTATATACTTTTTATGTGAACAAGGTAGCTGATGTAAGTAAACTAAAGATGCCATTTTTTTGAGACACCTGGAAGTCCTGGACTCAGGCAACCCTCCCACCTCAGCCTCCTCTCCTGCACGTGGGACATACTTTAATCACTGATTCACTGTACCTCCTCATTCGATAACGGGACTGAAGGTTCTTCTTGAGCTAGAGCACACACTGCTGCTACTTTTGCTTCTTCTTCAGAATCTGTTTTTTTGTGATCTTTTCTCTTATTAAGCATTTGTTGTTCATCCTCCTCCTATGAGTTAGGAAGACAAAAACATTGTATCAATTACCCAGGTAATCTGTAATTAACAAATCATATAGCTTTCTAACCGCTGGAGAAATAAGATCAGAGACCTCTATAACAGAATACTAGACATTTAAGCTTATTTGTTTTGTAATCATATTAGGAGGTTTTTGATCATGACAAAATAAAATGAATATTATAAGCACAAGGTAAGAAACCAGAAATCTGGTTATCATGCTGGATAAAAGGTGAAACAAAAGAAAATTACCTACTTTAAATAATCAAAAAAAAAAAGAAATTACATAGAATATTTGCTTATTATAGAAAATCAGAAAATGTTAATCTGCTATCACACACCCAATGAGACACATGTACAGTACAAATGGTGGCACATGTCTGTAATTCCAGCACCCAGGAGACTAAAGTAGTAGGAATACAAGTTCAAATGCCAGCTTAGACGACTACTACCTCAAAGAAAGGAGAGGAAAAGAAGAGGTAGGAGGGAAGGAGACGCGGTGGCCTAGGTAGAACACAACAGGAACGATAAAAGTCCAAGTCTGTTTCTCTCAGCAAAGATGAGTGAGACGGAACACAAGCAGGACCAGGATTCCACAGCAGGAGAAAAACACTGACTTCCTCTAAGGGAGCCATTCAAGGGGGGCACAAAGCTGGTAACATTTCAGCTATATCTTGAAAATCAGTAAGATAATTTGTCAGCTGAGGGGAGACAGAGAGAAACATTGCACAGCCCCGAGGCTGGAAGAGCAGGCCTGTGGTGAAATACTGACTAACTTGCTGTGGCCTGTGGAATCAGAGCATCTCAAACCTCCCTCAGCTACCTCCTAATGTATATTACAGGGATGATTACGAGAGCCTGCCTCACACAGAGAGTTGTGTAAGTGTCTGAGAAATGCTTGAGATCAAGCTTTATACATAAAGACTTACCACAAATACTTAGCACAAATACATAGCGAGAGCCCAATAAACGTTAATAAAGGCCTGAACAACGATCTCAGTAAGCTTAAGACTGTTTTAATGGGACAGAAATCTGTGCTTTAGAAAATAAATCCTGAAGCTCGTGTGTCTTCACACAATCTGAGTAAGCCTGGGTTTAGAGAGGAAAATATCGAAAAAGAAAACCACAAAACAAAATTTAACTTGTCAGAAATGACAATTTAAATTTGTCTAAATACCTTGAAAAGCAGAGAACACTTCTACATACATAGGCCAATATTTGCACACATATACAACATGCCCAAGGACATTAGCTGTGGCAGTGAATGAGATGAGAGGTGCAGGGGTGGAATTGGAGCCAGATGCCCACTCTACAATGATTAATCATGGTACATTCATACTACCAGTTAACAAAGATGAACTAGAACTCTAATAAAAAATAGATCCACAATAATACTTATGGGTAAATAAGTTATAGAATATTTATGTGATACAAGTTGTATGGGGGTACACCCTAAACATATGGTCATCACACACAAAACTGACCTGGAAGTTACCAAACAGGTCAATAAGGTCACTTCTGGAAAGAGTGGTCTGGGAAAAGCCAAAGGAGACTTTTACTTGAGTACATTATATTTATTTTATTATCTCATATGTATTTAAAATAGGCAACTTTAATACAGGAATACATGTGTATATTATTCATGTAGGTTGAGCAATTTTTGAAGTAATGAGAAACAAGATCTCAGGTACATAACACTCTCAACTGTTTTCTTTCACATCACTCAGTTTCACCGTCTCTATCCTGTCACCTTTTTGTGTTCAAGGGACTGAGGTCAGGGATGAGAGGTCAGGGGTGAGACAAGGTCTAACTATGAAACCCAGGCTGGTCTTGAACTCATGAGTCTCCTGCCTCAACCTCCTGAGAACTGGGATTTCAGGTATAAGCCACCAATTCCAGTTCCATCTGATCACCTTTTAATCTGCCTTTAAAGCAACATTGTCAAAAGCTTGGCCTGCTTACTTTAAAATGAGGAGTTCTAGGAGAACTAGCCAGCACTACTAAGATTTTTCTCAGAAATATGGACTGCTGCATGTTACAGTCTCCAAAGAGGGTCTCTAAATTTTTTTTTTCCCCACAGATGAGGCCACTTATAAACTTGAAAAGCAAAACCCTCAAACAGAGGGGTTTTGTTTGTTTGTTTGTTTTGTTTTGTTTTTGAACTGAGACAGGGTCATGCTATGGATACCATGCCAGCATCACACTTGTCATCTTCCTGCCTCAGACTCCTGAGTACTGGGATTATACAGGCATGTGCCACTAGACTCAGTTAGCTATTATGTTTGTCAAAGTGATATTCCAAACAAAAATAAGAAATCCAAGAACTAGAAATGGAGCACAGAGGAATAGCACTTGCCTGGCATGAGCGAGGCCCTGGGTTCGAACCCCAGCACCACTACAAATGATGAAATAATGATACATCACCTTGCTCAAACTTAAGACAATGTCTACCACACTAAAGTAATACTATGTAAACGAGTCCTAAAGAAGTGCTGTTCACCTGGTCTTTCCTCTTCAGCTCTTCGACTCGCCGGAGCTGTTCTGAAGTTAGCACGGTCTCCATTCGCTGCATGTCTCTCATCAGTAAACGCTGAGATTCCAGAAACTGGTCATTGGCCTTCTGCCACGTGTGTTTTAACTGGTTGTGTTGCTGTCGCTCTTGCTCCAAGAGATGGCAAACTGTTTAGGAACCGGACCCCCAATCAGAACACTGAATTTTAATGGTAGGCAATTGCTTTAGCATAGGGCTAGCAGGCTGGGTCTGGTAGTGGTCTGTTCAATCTGTGAACCTGCCTGGACTCACAGAAAGGGGCCATCTACAGTTGAATACAATGGCTCTCCCCACGGCAGCTCTAAAACGCAATCTCCCAAAGAATGCTCTTAGGAACATATGAAAAAAACACTTGTAAGTTTAAGAAAACCAGAATTGAAAATTGTGAGGTTTCTTTACTGTAGCAGGACTTTATCTCAAGGACTTAACTATGCCTATGATCTCTTGGAAGATAACATACACTAAAAACGTATCTGACAAATAAAAAATGAGTAGGGAATATGCTTTGGGAACCGTTTTAAAGGACACAGTATAGCAACCACTCCTAATGGGTTTAATACATTTTGATAAATCTGGCATCCAGGAATCCTTCTTGGGCTCATTTAGTTTTGTTTTAGGGTTTATTTGGGGGGATTTTTTTTGCATGTGTATGATGTGTATGTGTGTGGTTCTTGTGTGCATGCTCATATGTGTATGCACACGTGTTTGCACTGATATAGAGGCCACTGTAGCTCAGACTGACCTGGAATTCACTATGTAGTCTCAGGTGGCCTTGAACTCATGGCCATCCTCCTACCTCTGTCTCCTAAGTGCTGGGACTAAAAGCATGTGCCACCATGCCTGGCTGCTATCCACCTTATTTTTTGAGACAGGGTCATTTTCACTGAACCTGGAGCTCACTGATTAGCCAGCCAGTAAACCCTAGGGATCTTCCTGTATCCACCTTTTCAATCCTGTAAATTGGGATTACAGTTGTGGGCCACTATGCTGGAGATCCAAACTCAGGATCTCATGCTTTTACAGCAAGTACATTACTAACTAAGCCTTCTCCCCAGCCCGAGTCCAGTTTTTTTTTTCAATATTTTATTTATTTTTAAGCAGAGAGAGAGAGAGAGAGAGAGAGAGAGAGAGAGAGCGCACACCAAGGCCACCACCTTGTGGGTCTGGCATATGTGGGTACTGGGGAATTGAACCTGGGACCTTAGGCACTAGAGGCAAGTGCCTTAACCACTGCGCCATCTCTTCAGCCCCGAGTCCAGTTTTGACCTCTGAGGACAAGTCAAGGAATCTTTGAAAAGTCCATATGTTGTTGATCCCAGCAGCTCAACCATATTACATTAGAGAAAGGACAGGTAGACCACCAAAATTCACCTATCTACCAGTCATCAAGGTCAGAAACCTGAGAGATCTTAACTTTTCACCCCAACACATTCAGCCAAGACCCAGATCTCCTAGTTCTGCCTCCTTCTGTATTTTCTAATTCCTCATAATTTCCTATTATGGTAAAATGCACGCAAAATACAAACAACCAAAAAAACCTACAATAGTACAACTATACCTAAGACTTGATCACCAAAAGAAATCGTATTTAGGGCTGGAGAGATGGCTCAGTGGTTAAGGCACTTTCCTACAAAACCTAATGACCCAAATTCAATTTCCTAGTTCCCATGTAAAGCCAGATGCATGAACTCATGAAAACTCTTCTGCCTCAGCTTCCCAAGTGTTGAGACTACAAGCAAGGCCACCATGCCCAGCTGATTTTTCTGTTTTTTATTTATTTATTCACAAGCAAGAGAGAGACAGAATGGGCACGCCAAGACCTCCAGCCACTGCAAATGAACTACATATCTATGTGCCACTTTGTGCATCTGGCTTTATGTGGGTGCTGGGGACTCAAACTCGGGTCATTAGTTTTTAAAGGCATGCACCTCAAATGCTGAGTCATCTCCCCAGCCCTCTATTTTTATTTATTATTTATTTGAAAGACAGAGAAGGAGAGGAGGTAAGGAGGGACCAAGAGTCAGAGGCATCCTGCTACAAATGAACTCCAGGCACATGCGCTATTTTGTGCACCTGGATTTACGAGGGTACTGGGAAATCAAGCCCAGTCTTGTCAGGCTTTGCAAGCAAATGCCTTTAACCACTGAGCCATCTCTCCAGCCCATTTTTAATTTTTTTGATAACTGTTTTGGGAAATAGAGTCAACTTTTGTACCAATCTGCAACTTCCACTGGAAAAATCAAAACAACCTCTTAAAAACAGAGATATTGTACATGATATCTCTTATTCTCTATCCCACTTTCACTTTTGCTAACTTGCTTCCATCTTAATTAGTTGTGCAGGCAGGAAAAAATAAAGCACTTTACACATAAACTTGCTATTCTTATTATCTTTCTGAGGAAGGCTCATGCTAGTGAAATTATTGCTGAGGCTATGGAGGAAAGAGAAGCCAATAGCCATCCCATTAGCAGTCCTCACAGCTTCTGCTTTTCACAAGAATTTTCAAACTGACTGCAAGGCTTAAATTGAAATACTAACATACTGCATTCATATTTTAGGATTACTGTTACCAGTCAATATGAATTTTACTTCACAGTTCTCTTGAGAGACTGCAATGAAAATATACATAACATGTATTTACCTTCATGCAATTCTTTCCTCAGTTTCTCAGCATCTTCCTGTAGAACAGATTTCTGAGTATTCAAAACAGCTACATACATCTCTAGGTCAGTTCTACAAGATTTCTCAGCTTCCAGATAATGATTCAGTTCTTTAACCTGAAAGAAAATGCAATTCTATAAAACTGAAAGTTATAACTGTAGTGGTAAAATAAATTTATTTATTTATTTATTTATTTATTTATTTATTTATTTATTTATTTATTTGAGAGAGTGCTCTAGAGCCCTCTATTGCTGCCAGAGAACTCTAGATGTGCCACTTTGTGTATCTGGTTTTACACAGATACTGAGGAATTGAACCCAGGCCATCAGGTTTTGCAAGGAAGTGCCTTTAACCATTGAACCACCTTTCCAGAAAATGGTAACTTTTGGCAATAAATATTTATATTTACTTTTGTATCTATAAAATAAATAGCTATATTTTAACTATAAAATACCATATAAAACTTAGGAAACAACAAATAGTTGTCATTCATCTCCATATAAAATTGAGATGACATATAACAATTTATGGCAAGCTTTTCAAAAAGCTAGTTACAATTTTCATTTCAGATGAATGTATGCATATGCATGTTTTATTTCAAACTCAATAACAATAGATATGTTTTGCCTTTTGAAATAGGAGCCAATTCCAATGGATAAAAAGAGTACTATAATCTTATAAATGTTTTCCTCTTTAATTTCTGGCAAGGTGAATTCCAAAAGCCTTAAATTTATAAAAGAGGAGACATTTTACCAGCATATACACTGATTAAAGTTAAAAGAAGTCATGACATGACAATTTGTCTCATACTGTAATCACACAAACCTGAAGTGTAGAATAATTTTTAAAATCACATTCAAATATTTTGTGATTTCCTTTTCCATGATTTTCCCCCTTCTCCAGACATTTATTTAACTGCCAATTTATTCTAGATAATTACATGGATAAACTGGAATTATCAGAAATCAATGTGGAACCTCACTGCTATATCTGCCTGCTTTTCTGAGTTCCTTACCTCCCTTCTTTTCATGGGCTACTAGTCAAAATCCAAGCATGCTTACTCTGACAATCTGAGCTTTCTCACTGCTTTCTCAAAAAATCATTTTTGCTTTACTCTCAAATAATAAATAATTTTTAAAAATAAAAAAACAAGATATAACTACAAATCAATAGAAAAAATAGAAGATACTATGAATAATGATACATCATGAGTTTGAAAACTGATAGAAAACAATGTTCTGGGCATGGTATCACATGCCAGGCAGAGAGGATCATACGCCAAAGGCCTGAACTAGTGAGACCCTGGTGTGTATGTATAGTACATGCAGATGCATACACATCATATGCACACATGCAGAGGCCACAGAACTTGGGGTGTTTTCTTCTATTTCTCTTCCATGTGGTTTCCTTGAGATGTACTTCTGAACCTAAAGCTGCTGCTTTGTCAGTCAGATTGGCAACCAGTGAGCCCAGAGAATCTTCTATCATTCACAGGACTGAGTTACAGGTGTGTGTGGCCACTGCTAACTTTCATGGTGCTGGGGATTGGACTTGGGTCCCCATGCTTATGTGGCAAGTATCCTTACCTGCTGAGCCATCTTCCCAACCCCAACAAATTCTTATTAAAGCTCATTAGTCAAATTGGTCTTAAGATGAAATACAGAAGCTAAAGTAGCTAACATAGAAAAATCTAGTGTCCAAAAATAATTTTTGTTTCAGCAACAAGGTCTCATGTAGCCCAGGCTGGCCTTGAACTTGCAATGTAGCTGAGGATGATCTTGAGCTTCTGATCCTCCCATTTCTGCCTCCTGAGTACCAGAATTATATAATTCATCGTTTCCTGTAGAACAGAGATATACCCACTGCACTGCTGTGTCTTTATGCCCAACATATTAGCCATACTACAGCTCTCTGAAAACTCAAGTCTAGGGGCTGGAGAGATGGCTCAGTGGTTAAAGCTGCTTCTCTCTCTCTCTCTCTCTCTCTCTCTCTCTCTCTCTCTCTCTCTCTCTCTCTCTCTCTCGTTTTTTTGAGGTATGGTCTCACTTTAGTCCAGGCTGACCTGGAATTCACTATGTAGTCTCAGGATGGCCTTGAACTCATATTGGTCCTCCTACCTCTGCCTTCCAAGTTCTGGGATTAAAGGCGTGCACAACCACGCCCAGCTAAAGCTGCTTATTTTCAAAGCTTGACAGCCTGGGATCAATTCCCCAGCACCCATGTAAAGCCAGATGCACAAAGTGGTGCATGCATCTGGAGTTCATCTGCAGTGGTAAGAGACCCTGATGTACCCAATATCGCTCTGTCTCTCTATATTTTTAAAAAATCAAGTCTTAGAGCTAGCATGAGAAAACAAAGTCAATTTAAAACTTTTTCCTCAAAGATTAATGAGAATGAAAGCTGGGAGATGACTCAGAGGTTAAAAGCATTTGCTCATAAAACCTGCTAGCCTAAGGATAAGTTCAATTCCCCAGTACCAATGAAAAGACAGATACACAAAGTGGTGCATGCATCTGGGGTTTGTCTGTTTGCAGCAGCAAGAGAATTCCATTCTCAAGAAAATTTCAATATCTCTCTCTCTCTCTCTCTCTCTGTCCCTCCCTCCCTCCTTTCAAACAAATAAAAATATTTTTAAAAAAAATTAATGAGACTGAGTCTCATTACAATTTTTTGTTTGTTTGTTTGTTTGTTTTTTGTTTTGTTTTTCGAGGTAGGGTCTCGCTCTAGCCCAGGCTGACCTGGAATTCACTATGTAGTCTCAGAGTGGCCTGGAACTCATGGTGATCCTCCTACCTCTGGCTCCCGAGTGCTGGGATTAAAGGCGTGCGCCACCATGCTTCTATTATTACTATTTTTAGTGCTTTAGGTTTTTGTTTATCTTTGAGGCAGGGTCTCACAGTACCCAGCTGGCCTCAAACTCATGGTGATTTTCCAATCTCAGCCTCCCAAGTGCTAGGATTAAAAGTGTGAGCCACCACACCTGGCTTTGTTTTTGCTTTTTTAGAGCCCTGGGCACTGACATGTGAGGCCAGAGGACACCAGGTTTCCTATCACTAAACCTGGAACTCCCCAACTCTTAAAATGCATAGTCCAAATGGGTTTTTCCCCCATAGTAAATCTGATTTTACTCCTGATGTTAGGGCAGATGGATGACAATGTTTCACAACCTTCGAGGCCTCCAGTTCTTTAATCTTCTCTTCAGCCTCAGTCAGTTTATCTTTCAAAGCTGCAATTTCCTGCTCCATGGGCATCACGACAGATCGCAGTTTTTCAGCATCCTCTTGGGCCTATGGTTAAAAAAAAATAATAATTAAATGCTACCACTAATATACTGCTTTCCTAAGAAACTCTGACCCATCCATTTGCTGAATCTTAGAATAACAATTATATCATTATTGGCAGTCACAAAACAATACCAATTCCAACTTTTAAATGGTACATTGCCATGAATAACAAGTCAAGTCATAATCAAAGTTTTCCAAAATATTAGTTCAGAACTCTGCAGTGAGTGGAAAAAAAATGGTTTCACTGCAACATATCTGATTTCTTCATTGAGCAACTGGGGAAGACAATATCATATATATATATATATATATATATATATATATATATATATATATATATATATATATATATATATATATATATATATATATATTTAACTGTAGAGGCCAGTGTGGTGATGCATGCCTATAATCTGAGTGCTCAGAGGGGAAAAGCAGGAGATCATCACAAGTTGAGGCCAACCTGGTGTGTATATAGTAAGTTCTAGATCAATACAGTACAAAACAAAACACACACACACAAACAGAAGCAAACCTCAAAAAGTCGGAACTCCTCCTGCTAATGAAAATAAAAATTAATTTTTCCCTCAATACAAATGAACTCAAACTTATCCTAAATTGTTCAGGGCAGAGAAAGACAGAAAAATATTATACTGCTAAATATGAAGGGGATTTTTCTAAAGAAAAACATGTCTCTGGAAAAGAGGGATTCAGATTCACTTTGTTTTTAGGTCATTAAAATGTTATTTATTTTGTGTTTGAATTAAACACTGTTAGTTTAATTAAATATGCTAGTTTAAAACATCTTCACTGTCAAGGTAAGTTTGGGATGACAAAACTCAGCAGGTAAAACAAGGAAGGAAGAAAGCAAAGACAGCCAGGCGTGGTGGCGCATGCCTTTAATCCCAGTGCTTGGAAGGCAGAGGTAGGAGGATCACCATGAGTTCAAGGCCACCCTGAGACTACAGAGTGAATTCCAGGTCAGCCTGGACTAGAGCGAGACAGACCCTACCTCGAAAAACCAAAAAAAAAAAAAAAGAAAAGAAAGCAAAGAGTTTACTATCATCACAAAAGACCTCATTCTTCCAGTGCCTAAATGTCACTGTAAACAAACCTTTAAAGGGTAATGTTAAAAATTACAGAAAGTTCGTTAAAGTCAAAGAAAAATCTGAGAAATTCTTCCAGCCAAGCCAAACTAAGACTCCATGAGCAATAACTTCATGACTAATTGCAATGTATCCTGTACGGACCCTCAAACAAGGATAGGATAACATATGAAAACGAATACAATCTGAATACAAAGAACAGACCCCTTGTTAATGTTAATGAATTGATATTAGTATTAACCAAGATAAATACACTGATGTAAAATATTTTAAAATCTCAACATGGAGTATACTGAAATTGTACTATCTTCACTACTGTTTTAGTACTTAGCTGGGCATGGTGGTTGATGTCTTTAATCCCAGAACTGGAAGAGTCTAAGGTAGGAGGATCACTGTGAGTTCAAGACCAGTCTGGGACTACAGAGTGAGTTCCAGGTCAGCCTGGGCTACAATGAGACCCTGCCTTGGAAAAAAAAACAAAAAATTACTTTGAAAATTTTTTCAAATATTTTATTTATTCATTTTCAAGCAGAGAGAGATAGAGGGAGGAAGGGAGGGAGGGAGGGAGGGAGGGAGAGAGAGACAGAGAGAGAGAGACAGAGAGAGAGAGAGAGAGAGAAAGCGAGAGCGCACCAGAGCACCACCTTGTGAGTCTGGCATATGTAGGTCCTGGGGAATTGAACCCAGGGCCTCAGGCATTGGAGGCAAGTGCCTTAACCGCTGAGCCATCTCTCCAGCCCTACTTTGAAATTTTATAAAATAAAAAATTAATTTTAAAATTAAAACTTTTCAAATACTATAGAGCAATAATTGTGGAAATAATGAATATATATACATATATATATATATATATATATATATATATATATATATATATATTTGAAGAATAGAGCAAGTAACCAATGATCATCATTATTAATCTATTTGAAAATAAAATTCAAATTTTTTGAGGTAGGGTGTCTCATGCCTGGCCTTAATGTTTAATTATATGGGATTTTTAAAATATGCATAAACAGCCCCTGGTTAATGGTGACACAGTGATCAATCAGAACTTATCAAAACAGAAATCCAGGGGCTACAGAGAATTCAAAACTAAATCAGACTGCCAACAGGCCTGCCATGGCTCAGGAAAGATTGCGGAAGAGGGGCAGAAAGATTGTAAGAGCCACAGAGTGGGTAGGAATACCCTGAGGCACAGTCCCTGCTACCCCACAGGGACTGACTGAGGCCTTCATGACCCCACAGTGAATACCATAACCCCACTGAGGAGAGTCCCAGGGTAACAGGAGCTGGGGCAAGGGGATGAAAGAGAATAACCTGCTTTAATTAATATAAAATAAAAATTAACATTAAAAACATATGTGTATGCACATAGCAAGGCATGGTGGAATTCGAGGCCAGCTGGAGCTATAGAGTAAGTTCCCAGGTAAGCTTGGGCTACAATGAGACCATGTCTCAAAACAAACAAAAAATATGCATATAAATTAATATAATAGCTTCTGTAATAAACTGCCCAAAAGGCTTTGTAAGATTTCTCAATGATAAAAACGTCCTGTACTCAGGCATTACTGGATGCACGTTTCAACCATCGTGTGTGCACTTCTATCACACATGAAGCAAAATGTGCTGAGAAAACTTTGATTTAGACAACTATCAATCAACAGATCTTTATTTATTCATTCATTAAGGAGTGTGTGTGTGTGTGTGTGTGTGTGTGTGTGTGTGTGTGTGTTGCATACGCCCACATACTTGCACATGCCTCTGCAAATAAAAAAATCGACTTATGCCACACTTTTGCATCTGGCTTACATGGGTGCTTGGGAATTGAACCTGGGCCAGCAGGCTATGCAAGCAAATGTCTAACTGCTGAGCTATTTTCCCAACCCTCAAGCAACAACTCTTATCCAACAAGTACTTATTAAGGTGTGTGCTATATACTATTCTAGACATTTAGGATCCACAAAGTGGGGGGGGGGGGGCTGGAGGGATGGCTCGATGGTTAAAGTACTTGCTTGCCAAGCCTGCCAGTTTGGGTTCAATTTCTCCAGTAATCATGTAAAGCCAGACACACTAGAGTTTCTGTGCAGTGACAAAAGCTCTGGCACGCCCATGTTTTCTATCTCTCTGTCTCTGTCTCTCTCAAGGGAGTTAGTCACAAGTATTTTGTAGGGGAAGGCATCACATTATTTAGTACTATATTTAGGTCTGCCTCCAAATAATTCAAATTCCTTTAAGAGAAAAACAAAAATTCTTAGTTCAACGGTTTTTGTTAAAGCACTTTGTTTTTAGATTCAAATAACTCTATATATTAACACATTTCCTTCATACCTTTTTCATTTCATTTTCTAAATTTTCTTCCTCTTGACCTTCAGACAACCTTCTTCTTAAGTCAGCTATTTCTCGTTCTGCGGTTTCTCGGTACTGCGTCCACTGTGTTCGCTCCTGCTCTAGCCGAAGGTGAAACTGGTGCTCATAGTCACGAACTGTTTCTAGAAACATCACACATCTCATGTCTAAGCATTATGGGGGAAATATCTAGTACATTGAAATTTTTTAAGTTATTAAAAAATTTTTGCCTGATGTTTGGAAAAGCTTTCACTGAAAAATTCTAGTTATTTTTATGAACAGAAATAAGGGCTATAGCTGGGCATGGTGGCGCATGCCTTTAATCCCAGCACTCGGGAGGCAGAGGTAGGTAGGAGGATCACCATGAGTTTGAGGCCACCCTGAGACTACAAAGTGAATTCCAGGTCAGCCTGGGATAGAGCAAGACCCTACCTCGAGAAAAGAAAGAAATAAGGGCTTTATTACTTCATCTTCACAAATAAACCTGCTATGTATTTAACCTTTGGAAAGTTAAGTGAGGCTAAACTCAAATTTAAGGTCCAAATCTATGTTTTTAAGCACTCACTATACTATGGCCCCTAACACAAATACAATACACTAGCCTATCTGAAAGGTAAACTAATCCAGGAATGTTTTGCTATAACCTAAGATTCTGAGATAAATTTTACAGTCTTTACAAAATGACTTTATCCTTAATATTCTTTTAAAATACTGTGTTGACAGACACTATAAGTGTCCCATTGATTTGTATGCCTTTTTCTTTACTAACAAGACCCAAATATTATTTAGGAAATCAGTGTGCCCAATATAAGTAATATAGTCACACGAGGGCTGGAGAGATGGCGAAGTGGTTAAGGCACTTGCCTCCAGTGCCTAAGGCCCCGGGTTCATTTCCCCAGGTCCCACATGAGCCAGACCCACAAGGTGGTGGCCCTGGTGTGCTCGCTTGAGCGCTCTCTCTCTCTCTCTCTCTCTGCTTGAAAATGAATAAATATGTTTAAAAAAATATATATATATATATAGTCACACGATGAGGACATAGCTAAATAATAGATCACTTGCCTAACATGGGCCTAACTTTGGGTTTGATTTCTGACACCACAAAAATAAGATAAATAAAAACAATACTGTCCAATTTCCTTATGAGTGACCACACACTTGGTAAACAAAGTTCAAAAACAATATATGGTGGAGACTTCCAGAAACTTTTGCTTTTCTGATGCAAACATGAAGCAATGAGGAAACTGAGAAGAATATAGTGAAGATGAGGACACAGCTGAAAAGGGCCTGCAGGCTGCAGGAGTCATGGAACTTTTAGATTGATTGATTGATTGATTGATTGCAGTAGTGTCTCACGCAAGCACAGGCTGACCTGGAATTCACTCTGTAGTCCCAGGCTGGCCTTGAACTCACTGCAATCATCCTACCTCTGCCTCCCAAGTGTTGGGATTAAAGGCATATGCCACCACTCCCAGCCGTATGGAACTATTATAACCTCAGCCCTAACTTACCTACAGCTGGACTTCTTGTTCTATGAGAAAAATAAGAAATGTGAATAAGCCACTGTAGTCCAATTTGCTAAGACTAGCGTGGTATCACCCTTAAGTGATAACCACAAACTCAGAAATAAAGCAAGCCTTTCTTGCTTCCTTGTGAATAACACTATGGCAAAAATGATAGACAAATGCAAATATCCAGTGGATAGGGGAGTTATCATCATTCCATGTAGCTCCAGGGTGCCAAAGAGTCATGGGACAACTTACTTCATCTCATCATCATTCTCTCAAAAATGAAGGGAATAATTAAGCATTTGTACTGAAAAAAAACAAGACACTAGATTACTATACTTCCTTCAGATCAAGGGTTGTAAAGTGGTATTTCATAAAGCCCATTTTAGCTCACAAGCTATTTGTCTGCATCCACTGCAGTGGAGATTTCACATACAAATACACATTTTTCTTTAAAATCCAAGCAAATTTTTTAATCCCCATTTAAACTCTGCATTAAATTTTATAATTAACTACAAACTCCATTTAATAAATCATCTCTCTGGTGGTTTTTTTTTTTTTTTGGTTTTTCAAGGTAAGGTCTCACTCTAGCCCAGGCTGACCTGGAATTCACTATGTAGTCTCAGGGTGGCCTTGAACTCATGGTGATCCTCCTACCTCTGCCTCCTGAGTTCTGGGATAAAAGGTGTGAGTTCTGGGATTAAAGGAATGCGCCACCACGCCCAGCCTCTCTCGTGGTTTGAATTAGGTATTCCCCATAAACTCATGTTTTAAATGCTTAGTTCCCAGCTGGTGGCAATTTGGGAATTAGAGCCTGGCAGGAGGAAGCATGTGGTTGGCAGTGGGCTGAGAGGTGTTACAGCCAGCTTCTCCTTGCCAGCGGTTTGGCAAGCTCTCAGGCAGAGGTGTTCCACCTGCCCTGGCAGAAGTGAAGCCCAACCTCTGCTCAGGCCATCCTTTTCCCCTGCCATCATGAAGCTTCCCCTTGAGTCTGTAAGCCAAAGTAAACCCTTTCCTCCCACAGGCTACTTTTGGTCAGATGCAGCAATGAGGTATTATAACTCTTCATTATTAAAGCTGCATGTAAAGTCACCTGTGGTGGCTCCTATCTGTAATCCTAGCACTTGGGAGGTGGAGACAGGAGGATCAGGAGTCTACATAGTAAATTCAAGCTGCCTGAACTACATGAGACTATTCAGAAAAGAAAACAAAAACAAAAAGAAAATCTGGTAATATACAATCAAATAATATATCAATTTATGATACTGCTAACTTTCTTTCTATTTGACATCTTGAAAATGAAAGCACATAAAGCCATAAATGAACTCAGGATATATTTTAAGGCCATTTGAAAATGGCCTCAAGCCTAAGAATTTGGTAATCTTAGAAAGTAAAACACCAATTTTTCTTTGACATTACCTTTCATAACAGCCTGAAGTGAAGCAACTTCTTCTCTCCACTGCCTTTTCACTTCATCTATAGCTTCCTGCTTGGTATTCTCAGAGACTGTGGCAATTGCTTTAATATTCTCCATCTCTGCCTGAGCTTCCCACAGCTGTGTCCGAAGGTGTCCCAAGTCATCTTGCGTAGCTTGCAACACTGCATTTTGCCTCTTCAGATCCTCTGGAAAAAAATGCAAAGAACTTTTCATTAATGAGGGTTGCACTATATCATACTAACAAAGTAATGAACAAATGAGATTTTAAAATGTTAACATGGATCATGAAACCATTTTAATAGAATTTAAATTGTATCACAAATCAATAAACTACCTAATGACACAGTGGTTAAGGCTATGGTTTTAGTGTTACATCTAGGCTTTTCCACCAGTGACTAAATGAACAGTCAAATCATTTAACCTCTGGCGTGTCTGTGATTGATTGTGATGGTTAGTCTTGTAGAGATTTTTGTTTTGTTTAGTTTTCTAAGGCAAGGCCTCACTTTAGCCCAGGCTGGCCTCAAACTCACAGAAATCCTCCTACCTCAAGGTGCAGACATCGTACCTGGCTTGTGATGATTAATCTTGCTGGGCTCTCCAATCAACTAGGAGACAGGGGAGGTGTCAGCATTCGTTCTGAGCAACTGTTCAGCAGATCCCAGAGTTTCCTAATCCTACCTAGAGCTACTAGTTGACAAAGTCTCCTCCCCTCAGGCTACTAAAAACAGAATCTAGGTAATCCAGAATTGTGTATATTTGTCAACCTATACTGATCTCATTCTCCGATGGAGACTGTGTTTGTATTTTTCAGGATGCAGCGAGAGAGCTGTGGCCCATCTAACCCTAGCAACCGACCGCAGGCAGATAGCTGAGATTCTGGCAAGAGATGAGCCACCACAGTCATATTGTGGAGGCTCCATATAGAAGCCTGCAGAGAATGACGGGATGAACAAGGGACCCACAGCCACAGCCATTCAATCAACACAGGATAAGCTAGTGAGACAGAAACCAATGATTTTCGACACAAAGACCCCTAAGCTCACAACATTAAAGCAGCCTTAATACTCACCCACCACGACTCAGGGAACTGAGCGGAAGAGGGGGCGGAAAGATTGTGAGAGCCGTGGTGGGGGAGACTGTCCAGAGGCATGGCACCCCTCAGTAACAACACACTTGGGCCAGGAGAACTGAGCTGAATACTAGGCTATCCATGGTCCCCTGCCACAAGGACTGATCCAGACGGCCCACAGAGGAGGATATCCAGCTGATAGGGGATGGGGAGGAGGGGCATTGGGGAATTGGGGATAAAAACTCATTGTTGGCCCACTAAATAATGTAACTCATTATGGACAATAAAAAATAAATAAATATGTTTAAAAAATAAAGAAGTAAATATAAATACCCCCAAAAATAAAAAGTCTCCTCCCCTGACCCCGCATTTATGCAGGGATGGTGCTGTAGCTTACGAAACAGAACGGGGCAGAATCTGTCTCCTGCCACTGAAGGTGCCACATTTATCCCAAGGACTATTTTCTTTAGATTCCTAACACCTACTAGGAAGGAGCAATGGCATGGAGCCACCGGCTGTCCCAGGCTTCCTTATGCTGATGGGGGAATCCCACTGGTGGTGGAAGCCCTCAAACCATTAATAACACTGCCCACTTGCTTTAGACCAGCAGATAAAGCATGTGGCATGCTCATAGAATGTGAGGAGGAGATGTTGGAGCCAAGACAGAGGGTCAGTGATATTATTATAATGCAATAGATAGAACTACTCCAGTTTCTGTGAGCCAGCAACCAGTCTCAGCTGACACCCATCGGTGCCCATGCTTCTGTTGCTGGGCACCTCTCTACACCTACCACCATACAGAACGGCAACAGTACAAAGATTCTGGCCACACTAACTGCCAACAACAGTGCTGGCATGGTCCAACAAGGTTGACAGCCACTCATTCTGACCCAGAATCTAGCACCATGTCAGGGTACAGAGATTACTCAACCAACATTAAGGCCTGTCCAGGTCATGTGGAATGTCAGTCATGTAACCAATTCCCCTGTAGCCTCACAACCAATATTCATCACTACCCAGGGATGTCCTGTGAGGAATGCTCGGCCTGTACAAAATGCAATGAATCAGGCTGGGATGGTGCTGAATGTACAAGGCCAAAGAAACCAATTTCACTAGTCCCAGCCCCAGGTACTTTGTTAAGCCAATAGTTGGAATCTCACAAGTGTTCTCTCGATGACCCAGTGAGGCCAGGCTCCACGTGCCTGTAAGACCCACCAACATCTTTACACAGCCATCCTAGCTATTCTCACCATCAGAAGCACTGTCACAGTCCCAGCAGACCAAGTCCACTCCCACTGCTACACAGCAATCTCATTGGGGCAGCTAGCCATCCAGCCTCCAGGTCAAGCTCCCACCTTCCCCTCTCCACCTGCAGTGAACATTGTTAGTTAGCTCTATCACTGTGAAACAACTTGAGGTTACAGGTGAAAATAGCAATGGCCAGGCATGGCGGCACACACCTTTAATTCCAGCACTGAGAGGCAGAGGTAGGAGGATCACTGTGAGTTCAAGACCAACCTGGAACTACAGAGTGAGTGCCACTAGGCTAGAGTGAGACCCTTCCTTGGAGAGAGAGAGAGAGAATAATGAACTGATGATAGTAAGTGTACTCTGAATACATGGAAGGCTCCCATTTGTAACAAACTCATTTCAATGGAGGGTACCTGAACTGAGAATGACACCAAAGGGGTTCTCTGCTCAAAACTACTGCCTGGGGAAGTGTTTGCCCAGGTTCAGCCACAAAGGCACACAGATGTCACCACAGCTGTGGTAGAAAGGGTCTAGACTACATCTTATATGGGCAGTGAAACCTGGCAGCGTCATTCACCCGGGGAAGAGAGAGGCAAAGAGGAAATAAGGGAGAGAGAGGAGAATGAGAGGGAAGGGAGAGAGTGAGAGACCCTCATTCTACAGCTAAGGATTAGCTAGCACAGTGGTAGAGGCTTCCTAGCATGTATGAGGCCTTCAAATCAAACTCAAGCATGGGGAGGGGGAATCTTAACTCTCTTAATCTCAGTTTCACAGTATTTTCCTATCACTACTAAAATATTTTGAAATTCTAGCCAAAAATAATTATAACAACACTGTTTGAAGGTGATTATCTGAACTTATCTTAGAAATGAATGCCTGAAAAGTTATGGTAAACAGGGCTGGAGAGATGGCTCATCAGTTAAGGCACCTGCCTGCAAAGTCTAACAACCTGAGTCCAATTCCGTAGAACCACATAAGCCAGATGCACAAAGTGGTGCATACATTTGCAGTGGCTAGAGGCCGTGGTGTGCCCTTTCTTTCACGCCTGCTTGTGCTCTCGCCCTCTCTCTCTCTCTCTCTCTCTCTCTCTCTCTCTCTCTCTCTCTCTCTCTCTCTCTCTCTCTCTCTTGCAAATAAATGAAAAATATTTTTAAAAATATTATGGCAGACATATGTCTGGGACAGGCCCAGAAACTGAGTAAGATAAAAGTATGTGGGGACTAGAGAGATGGCTCATTAATCAATCAAAGGTGCTTGCTTTCAAAGCCTGTCAGGTCAGATCGAATTCCCCAGCCACCCACATGAAACTGGAAAAAAAGTGATGAAGCATCTGGCATTTCATTTGTAGAAACAAGAGACCCTGGCACACCCATATACAAGCAAATAATAAAAAAGATATAAGCACCAGGCATGGTGGCACAAGCCTTTAATCCCAGCACTTGGGAGACAGACGTAGAAGAATCACCATGAGTTCAAGGCCATCCTGAGACTACATAGTGAATTCCAGATCAGCCTGGGCTAGAGTGAGACCCTACCTCAAGAAAAAAAAAAAAAAAAAAAAAAGATATAAGTATGACAAAGACAAAAGTAAGTGTAGGGGCTGGGAAGATGGCTCAGCATTTAAAAGTGCTAGCTTGCAAAATCTGCCAGCCTGGATTCAAAACCCAGGTTCAGTTCTCAAACCACCCCCATAAAGTGTCATTTGCAGCAGTGGGAGGTCACTGCTGAGCCCACACACACACACATGGATAAATAAACAGGAAGTTTTTTAAAAACAGTGTATTGCCGGGCATGGTGCATGCCTTTAATCCCAGCACTCGGGAGGCAGAGGTAGGAGGATTGTCGTGAGTTCAAGGCCACCCTGAGACTACATAGTGAATTCCAGGTCAGCCTGGACTAGAGCGAGACCCTACCTCAAAAAACCAAAAAAATAAAATAAAATAAAATAAATAAATAAAAACAGTCTATTTCTGTGGAAAGTCTATATTCTGAGTGATAAACTGTTTTACAACATATGGGGGGGGGAGCATGATTTCAAGAGTACTGTATTTGTTCCTAGGAACCATAATTTTATCAAGGCTCATTTATAAGCTTGACACCTTCTTGTGCTAGTTACTTCTGCTTCATTTGACCTATTGGAGATTATGAATCAAATAACTGCAACTACCAATCTCCACATTAACATTTGCTATGTACCCTCCCACAGTTAAAAGTGAGATAGAGAATCTGCAGGAAGACCTAGACAAAACTGATTTATATATGTGTGTGTGTGTGTGTGTGTGTATGAGTATATAGGTCTTATGTGTACATATTATATTATGTATGTATTTTTAAATATTTATTTGCAAGCAGAATGGGTGGACCAAGGCCATTTGCTACTGCAAACAACTCCAGATTAATGCACCACTTTGTGCATCTGGCCTTTTTAAAAATTTCTTTATTATCCATAATTTGATATACTGAATGAGCAAATAATGTGTTGGTATCCCCAGTTCCCTAATTTCCCTCTTCCCTGTCCCCAATCAGCTGGATATCCTCCTCCATGGGCAGACTGGATCAGTCCATGGGGTAGTGGGTTATGGATAGCCTAGTAGTCAACCGCATCTGGCTTTTGTGGGTTCTGGGGAATTGAACCTGGGCCATCAGGGTTTGCAAAGAAGTGCCTTTAACTGCTGAGCTGTCTCTCTAGTCCTTCAATATTTTTAAACCAAAAGCAATTTTTATGACTTTTATTTGTGTGTGTGTGTGTGTGTGTGTGTGTGTGTGTGTGTGTGTGTGAGAGAGAGAGAGAGAGAGAGAGAGAGAGAGAGAGAATATGATGCCAGGCCAATTTTCCATGCCCAGCTTCTGTGTACTGGGGAACTGAACCCAGGTCGGCAGGCTTTTCAGGCAAGCACCTTTAATCACAGAGCCATCTTCCCAGCCCCAAGCACTTTAACATATTTGCCACTAGTGTTTTTATTAATGTTTATTCTCTTTATGCTTGCGGATATTATTATTAACATGAAGCTAGGGAGATGGCTCAGCAGTTAAAAGAGCTTGCTGTCCAGTGGGTTCCAGACCAGCTTGGGCTTACATAGTAAGACCATGTCTCAAAAACTGAAATATAAGCCAGGCGTGGTGGCACACGCCTTTAATCCCAGCACTTGGGAGGCAGAGGTAGGAGGATTGCTGTGAGTTCAAGGCCACCCTGAGACTACAGAGTGAATTCCAGGTCAGCCTGGGCTAGAGTGAGACCCTACCTCGAGAAAAAAAAAAAAAAAACTGAAATATAAAATAAAAATTTTAAAGGACCAGAAAACAGGGACTAGAAAGATGGTTCAGCTATTAAGTGCTTGCTGTGCATGAGGACCTGAGTTATGATCCCAGTATTAACTTTTATATAAAAGCTGGACATGACAGCACACACTTCCAATCCCAGGGCTGGGGAGGTAGAGGCAGGCAGATTCCTATGACTAGTCTAAACCAATCGCACGCACGCACGCACGCACGCACGCACGCACGCACGCACGCACGCACGGCTGAGGTTATAATAGCTCCATGACTCCCACAGCTAAGGCTGTGTCCTCATCTCTACTATATCCTTCTCAGTTTCATCACTACATCAGAAAGCAAAGTTTCTAGAAATCTCTACCATATCTTTGATCCCAGCACTCCAGAAGCAGAGGTAGGAGGATCAGCATGAGTTTCAAGGCCACCCTGAGACTACATAGTGAATACCAGGGTCACCTTAGGCTGGAGCAAGACCAAAAAGAATAAGGGGGGCTGAAGAGATGGCTCAGCAGTTAAGGCACTGGCCTGCAATACCTAATGACCCGGGTTTGATTCCCCAGTACCCATGTAAAGCCAGATGTAAAAAGTGGTGCTCATCTGGAGTTCATTTCCAGTGGCTAGAGGCCCTGTGCTCCCATTTTGTCTCTCTGCTTGTAAATAATAAATAAATAAATGGGTGAAGGCTGGAAATAAAACATTATAAACATACCATTTAATATAACAACTACCAGTTGAATTTATTATCATGCCTAATTTATACCTTACTCTATATTTTAGGTTTTTAACCTAAATGGTCTCACAGTGTAGTATTCTTACGCAATTAAGCCTTACCCCTCAACACTGTTGATAGTTGTAACTATTTCACTTATTAAAAGAAACATGGAGAGAAATATCATATTGCGCTTGGGAGGTAGAGGCAGGAGGATGAGAAGCTCAAGGATAGCCAGGCTTACATGGGACTCTCCACACACCAAACCAGCATAGTCATCAATATGGCATCTACTATGTAGTCAGCAGTCAGGCTGATGTAGATATGTTGCTTTAGACCCACTTTCCTAGTCGTCTGCCACTCTGATAATGCTTGCTTTGCCATATGCCAAATTCCGCATAATGAGGATCTATTTCTGGGAACTCTATTCTATAAATATGGTCTCTCTGTCTATTCTCATACCAATACTACTCTACTGTCTAAACTGACTCTTGTGTTTGAATTTTTATATAAAGAATTAATAAGGGCCAGCCTAGAGAGATGGCTTAAGGGTTAAGGCATTTTACCTACAAAAAGTAGAAGGACCAGAGTTCGGTTCCCTAGTACCTACATAAAGACAGATGCACAAGGTGGCACATGTGTCTCAAGTTCATTTTGCCCTGGCTGGAGGTCCTGAAGCACCCATTCTCTCTCTCTCTCTCTCTCTCTCTCTCTCTCTCTCTCTCTCTCTCTCTCTCTCTGCCTCTTTCCCTCTCTGACTCTCTCTCTCAAATAAATAAAAATAGTAAAAATAAAAATTAAAAAGAATAAGGGCCATGATGGTGTGGAATAAAGATTTACTTACTCTAGCAGATATCAAGTTAGCACAAGCCTCATGGATCCAACAGCTACTTCCTTTGATACACCATTGCAATGCTGTCTAGTTCATCTATCTGTCCCCCACATTTATTAATTTCAATTGTTATTTTACGAACTTCTTGGCAGTCCTTAACTTACAGCAAGACTGAACAGAATAAAGAGATTTCTTACAACTCCATCCCCATATCCCCACAAAACATCCTCCACCATAGTGCCAGATTCATTACAGCCAATGAGCTCACATTAACACATTGTTGGCATCCTCTTCAATGCTCCGTCTTGGGTGCTATACATTCTGTGGATTTTGACCAAGGAATAACTGCATGTGTTCATGGTTGTAGTATATAAACACTTTCACTGTCCCCTAAAATCCTCTGCATCTTGCTTATTCTTTACTCCCTTCATTCTGTCTCTATTGTCTCCATAGTTTTATCAGAGAACGTCAGAATGTCAAATAGTTGGAATCACAATATGTAGCCTTTTCAGTTTCCCCGTTTTCACTCAGTAATTAATATCATCTGAAGTCTCATATATTCATGGCTAATACAGTGTTAGAATACAGCCTCAATTCCAATGCAGAAGAAAGTGATGTGAGGAGACATCATCACCCTGCTCCAGGTTTTAGGGGAAAGCATTCAATCTTTAAATATTATGGGTGATGTTAGTATTAAGTTTTTATGCATGCTATTTACCAAGTTGACAAAGTTCCTATTTCTAGCTTAGTGTTTTTATTATGAAAGGGTGTTGTTGGATTTTTAAAAATATTTTTTCTCTATCAATGAGATAATTATATCCTTTTGTTTTCTGTCCTATTAGTTCAATGTATATTACATTAATTGATTTAATGTTGAACAAATCATGAATTTCTACAATAAATTCCACTGTCATGTGATTCTTTCATAAAAATTTATTTATTTATTCATTTATTTGAGAATGAGTGAGAATATGGGTGCACCAGGGCTTCTTGATGCTGCAAATGACCTCCAGATGCATGTGCCAAATTGTGCCTCTGGCTTTACTTGGGTACCAGGGAATCAAAACTCAGGCCATCAGGCTCTGTAAGCAAGCACCTTTAACCACTGGGCCATCTCCCCAGGTGGTGATTCTTTTTGTATGGTAAATTTAACTTGTAATACTTTGTGGACAATTTGGACATCTGTATTTTTAAGAAATGCTGGTATAAGAAAGATTCTCATCATATCTGTTATCTTGTCGTCGTTATGTCTGGCTAATACTACTACTTCCAGAATGTCTGGTTTTGTTTTTTATTTTTATGAAAGTTTGGGAAGTACTGGTATTAATTCCCCCTTCATATTGGATGATATTAATTATACTCAACAATATTCAGTAATATACTAGTATGTTCATAAAAACTGAGTAATTCTTCAAACATATTGCAATCTTTACATAGGGAAAGAAAACACACCCTTCCTTAACTTTCCAATTTTTTTTTTTTTAATGGTTTTTCGAGGTAGGGTCTTGCTGACCTGGAATTCACCATGTCGTCTCAGGGTGGCCTTGAACTCACAACAATCCTCCTACCTCTGCCTCCCAAGTGCTGGGATTAAAACCACGCCTGGCTTCCTTTTTTTTTTTTTTTTTTACTTTATTGTGCTGGCTATCAAGACCCTCTGGTAAAACAATGAATTAAAGTACTGATATTAACAGGAAATGAAGATTCCCCTGAAAACTCAAAGTAGAACTATTACATGATCCAGCTGTACCACTCTTGGGAGAAGGTAAGCAGTGGGGTGAATATGATCAAAACAAATATGCAGGTAGGAAATGCCATAGTGAAACCCACTGCTTTGTAGGGTTTTATCATTCAATTAGCTAATGTAATTCGCTTCATCATAAATATTCCACTGTCAAAAAAAAAACCTCTGGTCTTTTTCCCATCTTACAAGATGGCGGGTGAAAAGGCTGAGAAGAAGGCAGACCCTAAGGAGAAGAAGCCTGTAGTCAAGAAAGCTGATGATGCAGGCAAGGCTAAAAAAAAGGGTGGCCCTAAGGTTACCAAACCAAAGAAAGGGAAACCCCACTGCAGCCGGAACCCAGTCCTGGTTAGAGGAATTGGCAGGTACTCCCGATCGGCCATGTATTCCAGAAAGGCTCTGTATAAGAGGAAGTACTCCACTGCCAAAACGAAGGTTGAAAAGAAGAAAAAGG
>PVHP010025821.1:0-25208 GCA_004024765.1 Zapus hudsonius | reverse complement strand
TTTCTTGGAAATTTCTTCTTTTCAAATTTATGTTTAACTAAGAAATAAAAAACAAGAAAGTTTGAGGTGCCATGTGATGTTTTGATACATGTATATTATGTGTCATTCAAAACAGGGTGAAGTATTTATCATTTCTTCATGGTGAAAACATTCATTTCTTCTAGATTTTTTAAATAAATAATACATTATTATTAGCTATAGTAAACCTGTTGTACACCAGAACTTGTTGCTTCTATTTAACTATAACTTAGTGTGTATTGATTAGCTTCCCTCATCCTTTTCTGCATTTAAATAAATATTTTAAAACTTTAAACATTGAATATTTTGCTAATTAGAGTAAAGAAAATTCTTTTTTTGTTTTTTTTGGTTTTTTGGGGTTTTTTTGTTTTTTTAACATTCTTATAAACTTTATTAACTTTAAAGGCACAGAGTAAACATTTCTACTGTAATAAAGTACAGCAAAGAAAGAATGGACTAATACAAATTAATATCTATAAGGTAAACATAATCAATGAAGCCATTTATACATTTTTTTATTAAGGGCAACCAGTGGCTGACTAATTAGGGCTGGGAAGAAATTAAAGAAAGCATAGATTAATATAGAGTCAAGAAAATTCTGATCCTTTGTCACACACGGTTTACTCTCTCCACTCTATATACTAACCTTTAAAAACCTCAATGTATCATATCTTCTGTTCACGAGAACCACTTCACTCTAAATATAGACAACACAACCAAACACAAAGATGCCCTGCTGCCAAAGCACAGGCCTGAACTGCCACTTGATTGCCTTAAAGGTTGCCCATATCTCCCTCTGCTTCACCCCTCTTGCGAGGTGGAGAGTTCATGGCAAGCATTCAACTTGGCTGGTTTGATGTGACCCTTTGATAATCATCCAATTCCCTACAGTCTGCTCTCGGACACAAATAGTGTGGCCCTTGGAATGGCTCACATTTTCTCAAATGTTTGGCCCAGGTGGTACCAACCATCCCAATCAACTTGAAAGGGCAACCTAAATGCCACAATTCAATGGCCACAATATTTGAAAGGCCATCTCTATGCTCAGCCGCCCCTGCATTGTCATCTCCGTATCAGAGAGCTCTTCTGTAAGTAGACACCTGTTCTGCACATTCCTTTTAGCACCTGAGAAAGTTCTTCTCTAATTATTCTGAGCTACTAGACTAGAGGGCATCCTGCTGCTGCCTTGAGATGCTGGGATAGTTGTAGATTCTAAAGGGGAAAATGTGTGCCTTCCTGCCCCTCTCCTCACATACCAGAATTTTCTCCTGGCAACACCCCTAACAATACATTCCCTGAGGGAGGAAAAAAAAAACAGTATTTCCCCTCACTATTTGTACCAGTCCTCACACTCTGCCTTTCAACTGCAATCTTGTATTGATCTTCCATTTTTCTAAAATAGATTTCCATAGTGGTAAACAGGTACAAAAGTAAGTATTCTTCACACTCTTATGCAGCTATGAACACTCTTTGTGTTGTAAATCACACCTATAACCTTCATTCACACCTTTCAAAAGGTACCATAAGAACAGGTATTATATATAAAAGAGAAAATTTTTAATTTTATAATTTCATGATATTGAGATGATCGGAATCTTCCCCAAAGTGTTACAGAACAGCAGGAAACTGCTTGAAGTCTCTAATAAAAGGCAGATAATGGGATGGGTGATCCCCAGTGTTTACTATATACATATATTGAATCATGTGACTAAGAAACTTGAACCAAAGAGATAATTTCAGGTCAGATGTCCCGATTCCTAGTCTCCAGTGTTGAGATAATTGGCTAACTAGCATCAATTTATTTTCCAGGAAGGGCTAGTTACCAAAAAAAAAAATCATTGACCCTTAACTGGAACTAAGGACTCAGGACGAAATGCACCAGGAACCAAAATCTTGGGACCCCAAAGGGAAATGCACTATATGAGTGATTTACAAAGAGGCTACTAACAACAGAATCTAGCTAATTCAGAAATGTTTATCTAAGTTAACCTATACTGATCTCACTCTCCGATGGAGATTCTGTTTGTATTTTTCAGAAGGCAGAGAAAGAGCTATGTATCTTCCAACCCTACCAACCAACCACAGGCTGATAGGCGACATCCGGGCAAGAGATGAGCCACCCCAGACCTTCCGTGGAGGATCCATATAGAACCCCAAAGAGAGTGGTGGGATAAGTAAGACACCCATAACCATAGCCACTCAGTCAACACATGATAAGCCAGACAGACAGACACCAACAATTTCAACACAACTTAAAGCAAAAGTACAGAGACCCCCTAAGACCTCAACAATAAAGCAGCCTTAATACTCACCCACCATGACTCAGGGAACTGAGCAGAAGAGGAGGCCGGAAAGATTATAAGAGCCATGGTGGAGGAGAATGTCCAGAGACATGGCCCCCCTCAGTAACAACATACTAAGGGGGGTGGAACAAGGTTGACTCCTAGGCTATCCATCATAACCCGCAACCCCATGGACTGAGCCAGACTGCCCACGGAGGAGGATACCCAGCTGATTGGGGACAGGGAAGAGGGAAATCGGGGAAAGGAGAACATCAACACATTATTTACTCATTCAATGTATCTAATTATGGATAATGAAAAAAATCATTGACCCAAACTATAGATCCTTTTTTTTTAGGTAGGGTCTCACTCTAACCCAGGCTGGCCTGGCACTCACTCTGTAGTCCCAGGCTAGCCTCAAATTCACAGTAATTCTTCAACCTGTGCCTCCTGAGTGCTGGGATTAAAGGTTTGCACCACCATGCCCAGGTAACTAGAGCCTCAAGCTGGAGTTACTGCATCTTCCTTACAAGGTGTTCAAAGGTGCAGCCTGATCCTCAAGCAACTTCCATAGTGAGGCATTGGAGGAAAGTGGAGTGGTGCTGAGGAGGTCATCCGCATCCTGTTCTCCTCAAACAATTCTAAATGTTAAAGCCCAATCCTCCCAGATGACACCAGTGTAATGCCAAGGCGTGTGCTCTACAACTAGAAGACTTGGGTCTAGTCCCACTTCTGTCCCTACTGAGCATTGAGATACCAGGCCATGGAGAGGATCACCTGTGGCACTTTCTATGCCTCCGTTTTCTCATCTAGAAAGTAGAAATAATGGAAATATTTCCCTCCCAAATTGTTAAAAAAAAATACATATGCAAAACTTTTGAGTCATTGTTGAGCACATTGTAAATGTACTTTAAATTTCTTGGAGATATGAATATTGTGGTAATGAAGTGATTTGGGGGATAGTCTCACAATTCAGCAGTCCCCTATCTCATAGACACCCAACCCTCAATAGTGCCTTTGTCTCCAGCTCAGAGAAGCAGGGGAAAAAGAACCCTCATTCACTGCTTGTGGGAATGCAAACTTGTATATCCACTATAGAAAGTAGTGTGGAAGCTCCTGAAAAAGATGCATATAGACCCAGCTATCCCTCTACTGGGCATCTGTCCTCAAGATTCCTCCTTGCTTCAGCACAGAGACATCTATTCAACCATGTTTATAGCAGCTCAATTCATAATAGCTAAGAATTGGAATCAACCCAAATGCCCATCACTGGATGAATGGATCAAAGCAGTTGTATATATACACCATGAATTCTACCTACGAGGTCCCCAAAACAAGACAGGCTGTGTCAGAGCTCTTGAACACCCACCCCAGGCAAAAAGTAAGAGACAAATGCTGAAGACACCACAGACTGTCATCACACAACACCAAGAGACCCTGCTAGATCCAGAAAGGAAATGAGCTCCCAGATATATGATAGCCTGTGTAGTGCTGGAAGGTGTTACATGATCTTCCAGGGGGAAATAGCCAATGATAATCAGAGAAAGCAGAGGACATTGATATACAACACCGACCAGTTGACCAATGTTACAAGAATGTAGAGGACACTGCTATACAGCAGAAACCAGCAAGCCAAAGGATACCCAACATAGTCCAAAGCAGGAATCCAGAGACTGACTCTTAAGATCTCAACAGTATAACAGACTTAAAACTCACTCACCATGACTCAGGCAACTTTGCAGAAGAGGGGATAGAAAGAATATAAGAGCCATGGTGGGGGAGTATATACAGAGACATTTCCTCCCTCAACAACAACAGAAAAAAAAACTGGCTACTGCTTGTATAATTCATAACCTGCCATCCAATAAACCATTTCAGCAATCCCACTGAGGAGGGCCCTCAGTGGGTTGAGGGCAGGAGAAGGGAAATGGGGGTACCATCACAAGTCTGGCTCATACAGTGTTTCTAATTATTAACAACAAATACATTTTTTTTAAAATTAAGAATACTAATTGTTGTTCAGTAATTATCTGAATTAGTACATATTATAGAAAACAACATAAACATATGTAGACATTATCATTTCACTTCTGCTATTTGAGAGCCTATAGAATGCAAGATAAAATACCATAGCAATGGGCTAGGAAGATTGCTCAGCAATTAAAGACACTGGCTTGCAAAGCCTGCCAGCATGGGTTTGATTGTTCAGTATCTATGTAAAGCCATATGCACAAAGTGCTGCGTGTATCTGAAGGCCATTTGCAGTGGCAAGGCACTCTGATGCTCTCTTTCTCTCTCTCTCTCTCTCCCTCCCTCTCTCTCTCCCCAAATAAATAAATAAAATTTTAAAACAAAAGCCACTCATTTAAAGGGCCTGGAGAGATGGCTAAGTGATTAAAGTCACTTTCTTGCAAAGCCTGACAGTCTGAGTTCAATTCCTCATTACCCATGTAAAGCCAGATGCACAAAGTGGTACGTGCATGTGGAGTTCCTTTGCAGCATAAGGAGGCCCTGGAACATGCATACTCTTTCTTTCTCTCTCTCTCTCTCTCTCTCTCTCTCTCTCATAAAAATATTTTTAAAAATATCATAACTGCACATTTATGTTTAGCACAGCACAATTCACAAGACAAGATATGGAATCATCTTAGCTGTTAAACAGTAACTAGATTTTAAAAAAATAAAGTCTATATATGTAATGGAGTTTTATTCAGCCATAAAGAATGAAATTATTTAATTTCAGGATAATTGGTAGCACTGAAATTCCTCATGTTAAGTGAAATAAGCCATTCAAAAAGATAAATGTTTTCTCTCCTATATCTAACTAGATTTTTTAAAATTATATATATATATGCATTATATATACATGTTATATATAATGTATACATTATATAAAACTAAAATTATACATATCTATACATATATGACATGAAAGTGTAAGGGGAACTATTTAGGGGAGAAAGGCGTCAACAAGAAAAGAGGGATATGAGAATGGGGAATATGACAGAGGAAGCAGCAGCACAAATACTGCTCTTACTGCTAGCCAGACAACCATCCCCAGGGCAATGATGACAGACACTGTGATCAATCAAAACCCATCAAAGCAGAAATCCAGAGGCTACAAAGAATTCAACACTAAATCAGACTGCCAATAGGCCTTCCATGGCTCAGGGAACATTGAGGAAGACAAGATGGAAAGATTATAAGAGCCACAGAGTAGGTAGGAATACCCTGAGACATGTCCCCTGCTACCACGCAGGAACTGACTGAGGCCTTCGTGCCCCACAGTGAATACCATCACCCCACTGAGGAGGCCCCCAGGGTAACCCAAGCATGGACAAGGGGATAAAAGAGTATAACCTGTTATAATTAATATAAAAAATTTAATTTAAAAATGAATGTGTAACATGAACAAAGTACATGACATACACATATGAAAATGTCACAGTGAAACATTACTTGGTAAGCAAGCTAAATATTTTTTAACTAAAAAATATTTTCCCCACAATCCTACTAATTTTTCACATCAGAGTTTTTCTTCTATTACTTGTTCATTTGAGATCAATAATTTTTACAGTTGTAATCATAATGTAAATATAAATTTTAATGCTGAATACATACTTGTGATAAAAAGCAAATGTGAAACACACAGGGGGCATACTACCTAAAACTGTGAATGACTTGCAAGGCAGCCATGAGCAGGGGTTGATCCCGCAGTTCTGAGAAGCGGTGATCTAGGCAGGGCTAGAGAGCAGTGACACCACAGGACCAGAGCAGCCAGTCCACTCTGGCAAGCGCCTGATAGCTGGATCTACATTCTAAGCCCAGAACTGCTGATTTCCACATCCTAAATTTGCCTTGTTTCTTAAGTAAAGCAGTAAAGCTGATCAGATTTTGCCTTTGGTATCAAGCTCTCAGCTGGGCTCCTTCACACCAGCCAGCAGAGCAGGTCAAATCTAGAATGCCATCTTATCCACTGTTCTCGAAGTATCTAAGTCTGAAAAATAAAAGTGAATGGACATTAAAAATGGTGTTTCAACTTTTCTAGCCTGGACAGTAAAGTGGAGGAAATAGCCAGGGAGTTACTACAAGGGGACATTAATAAATTTCTGAAATTTAAATCTAACACTAATTTTAAAACATTTTTAAAGATTTCAGGTGAATTTTTACACTTATTACTAAGTACTTGCATGTCGTTTCTGAATGTGGAGACCACAAACTTTTTCCAGTCCCAGAACCAATAGAATACTTTGTACTCAATAAGTCATTGACAAACAATTGATAACAGTGACTCTGTGTGAGTGTGTCTGTGTATATATTCATATGGTTTTGTATGAATTACTTTCCTTGTTACTGTGACAAAATGCCTTACAATAGAAAGTTAAGGAAGGAAAGGCTTACTTTGGCACACAGTTGAAGGAGATACAGTCCTGCATGGTGGGGAAAGCATTGTAGCTTAGGTGGCTAGTTACAGTTGTGTCCACAGCCAGGAGAAAGATGCCACCCACATTCAGGGTGAATCTCCCTGCTCACCTTAACCTCTCCAGAAATATAGACATACCCACAGGTGTGTCTCCTAAGTGATTTCTAATCCACTCAGGTTGACAATGAAGATTATTGGTCACAGGTATACCTTGTAGCTATGAATGTTTACTTTAAATATACTTAGTTGAATCTTCAGAACAACCCTGAAAATATAGGTAGCATTATTCTTTCTGTATAAGTGCATCTATGAAAGACTAAATGTCTTAACCAAGGTGACGCAGATTTAAAAATCACAAAGCCCCAATTTTGTCGACACTAAAGATGCAATAGCTAAAACACAGGGCCCTGGGATAGGCCACAGAAACATGGTGTCTGAGCACCAAAGCCCATGCACTGTTTCAAAATTCCTTTTTAGAATACTTGAGTAATATGGCTCATCAGCCAAACACAGAACCATATTCCAGCCCATCGTTTACTTCTTTTTTTAATATTTTGTTTGTTTATTTATTATTTGCAAGCAGAAAGAGATATAGAGAAGAAAGAGAGAGACAGAGAGAATGGGCATGTCACTACCCACTGTAAACAAACTCTGGATGCATATGCCACTTTGTGCATCTGGCTTCTCATGGACACTGGGGAATCAAACCCAAGTCAGTCATTAAGTATTGCAGGCAAGCACCTTAGCAGCTGAGCCATCTCTCCAGTCCTCTCATATCTTCATTCCTTACAGTTCATCGGAATGTAATGATCACTAGCTCAATGTTCACTAGTGACACGTGTGGAACTCAGAACAATGTTCTAAGAATCATCTTTTTCCTCTCTCCATGTGTTAATATTGCCATTAATCATATTTTTCATAGAGTCAAAATGACAAAATCCAGAATATAAACTACTTTCATCATTTATTTTAATATTACCAACATATATATATTGAAAGCTTATTTTTAAATCTATAGATTCATATCATTAAATTTCTTGAGCTGGGGGCCGAGAAGATGCCTCAACAAATAAAGATGTTTGCTAACAAAGCCTACCCAGGTTCAGTTCCCAAGCTCCTCACAAAAGCCAGACACAAAAATTGGTACAAGTATCTGGCATTTATTTGCAAAGGCAAATGGCATACATGCATTCATGCACACACACACAAATACATTAATAAAAACAATTTAAAATTTCTTTCTATCATGTGGGGCCCAAACGAAACCTAAGAGAAACTAGTGAGATAAACAAGAGCCCTATCACTACAGCAAATCAGATAACTCATGAAAGGTCCATGGAGATAGATACCAATGATACTCAACACAATCCAAATCAGAAGTCCAGAGACGCTTAAGATCTCAACAATAAAGCAAACTTAAAACTCACCCACCATGACTCAGGGAACTGAGCAGAAGAGGGGGCAGAAAGATTGTAAGAGCCATGGTGGAGGAGAATATCCAGAGACATGGCCCCCCTCAGCAATAATGCACAAAGGAGGAAGAAAAACAGAAAAACTGGCTACCTAGGGTATAGTTCATAACCCCCTAACCTATGGACAGATCCAGTATGCCCACCGAGGAAGGACCCCAGTGGGTAGGAGACAGAGAGGAAGGGAATGAGATTATGTTACTATCACAAGACTTGCTCATACAATGTATCTAATCATTGACAATAAAGATATTTTTTAAATTCTTTAACTAAAAATCTGTTATAATAGATTTTTTCAATTTATACAATGGACTTTTTTAACGTGAACAGAAACATGTATTTTCTCATACCTTTCCTAAATAAATAGTTCATGACAAGGATTTGTGAGTACCAAAATGCTCACATCAATTTTTCTATAAACATACATTTTATATGGTGAAATTTATTATATAAGAAATTCTCATGATTTTCTTATGATTGCATAAATCCTAATTATCCAATGAGTGCTTAAGACAAACTTTCATTTTAGGTCTGGAAAATAATAATCCATTACCCATTTTTATTAAAAGCCTGAATCATATATATTGGTGAGATTTTTTGTGAGAGAAATAAACAATATTCTTTTCAGCGCCTCCACTGAATTATAGTTTTACCAATGAAAAGCATATTAGAAACATTTTACCCATGTCCCTTATTTTATACATTGAAAGGAAAAAAAGCAGGCTCAACATTTTCAATGATATAATAGTAAAACTGTAGTATCCTGAATAAAAGAATGCAGTAAGATTAGATTTTATGAAAGGAATTCTTTATAGGCTCTAATTGTATTATTAACTGGTCCTAGCTACATTTCTTCCACATTCAAACAAAGGTTCATTTCTAATGAAATAATCAAACCCAATTGGCAATGAAATTTATCCAAACTCTTTCTCTTGCAGAAATGTATGTGTACATACTTCAGTTATATACTATGGAGTTTAGAGTTTGTGATTTAAAAAAAAGGTAGAAGTTAATTTTAGAAATACTCAGGTAGCATCAATAAAACATGACAAATGATTAAATGAGGAGTTGAGAAATTGAGGTTCAGGCATCCTAGACAGTAGCTTGAACAAGAAATATTATAATAAAAAATAGAATTGATTAGAAAGAGAAAATGGGATGGGAAAAATAGTATTCTGAAAGTTTCTGTCAAACACATTATCAGATATTTTCTACATGAAATTGGCTAAATGTGTTGACAAGGTAAAAATTCTCTACAATCCCTTCACAGTCAAGTATGGTCCTACATGCCTCAGTGTTTATAATGAAGAGAACAGTGACTGGTCATTTAAAAGAAGATCAAGACAAGCTTACCCTCGAGGTGATGACACCTAACCTTAATAGAATCCATTCTAAATCAGATGGCAATTGTTAAAAATGTATTTTATCAATTTATAAAATTATGGACTTTAGCATATCAAACATACAAAGTACCTTCTTCATAAGCATACATGCAAGGTTTATAGTTACACCCTTACTAAATATAAATTTCAAAACCAAAGTTCAGCATATATGAATTTGTTCAACCTAGTAGAGTTCTCAAATACAATGAAAAATGTCATCAACTAGGAATAAACCATCCCCCAAGAAATGAGGCTAAGGATAATGGAAAGGCAACAGTGACATCTGCTGTTTGCTTCTATAATTTCCTTAAAATTATTTATTGTATTTCATTTCTTTCTCTTCTGTGTTCTTCTATAATTATCATTGTAATGATATAATATGCATAGTGAGAAATGCTTTGAGGATCATACACATTGTACTCCATTGATTTTTTTCCAGAGAATAATCTGAAGCAAGCTATTTTTAACAAATGAACTGTGTCACAAACCTTTAAACATATATTCCTCTAAGCAGGCTGATCAAAGACTTCATCAAAATTTAAACTACTTAAAAATGATATTCATGAGCTATTGTGACGCTGTCTTGCTGCTTCTGTTATTTTAGCTCTAACGGTAATTTTTTGTTGTATTGTTTGTTTGCTTATTTGTTTGTTTCAGTACTAAAGACTGAAGGAACTCAGGGCCTTGTGCATGTTCAGCAAGAACTCTAAAACAGAGCTACATCCCTAGCCCCAACAAGCTATGTTTTCCAAGACAAAGTAAAATGATTTGACCTGCAACATGTGAAAACCTGCAGAGCATGATGGTGTTGTCATAACATGATAGCATTTAAAAGCCTCCATGAGGAGATTTGCCCAACGTTTCTCCCGGTCGCGTGTGTCTGTCTGACTGTATGCCTCACCTCTCCCAGATGGAGCCCTTTCTCCTGCTGGCCCGTGAGACTTGGGCTACCCGTGGGGGCCAGGGGTCTGTGACCTCCCCAACATCTGGTGCCCGAACAGGGACTTGAAGACTGATTCAAACCATGTCAGAAGCTATAGTGACATTCAGAGAACAGTTCTGGGAATGGATCTCAAGTTTCTCATGGCTGTCTACAGCCAGATGATTGTACAAGAATCCAGCACCATCTACACTGGACCGTTGGAGCACCTTGTCAGAATGGAACACTCTCTGCTTCTGGAGGGATCGCCCCCACTTCCTACCTCACAATGCTAGACCCATAAATTTTTGGACATGACTGACAGGTCCCTGTATTTAAGGCCAAGAGGATAGGGAACCCCCTCTCTGAGAGATACCCCGACTGCCTTGACTTCATGTCCATCTTCAGCAGGAAAAAGCTAAGACAGACTTCCAGCATCCCAAATCCCCCAACAGCAGTTGGGGTGTCCTCATGAGAGTGGGTAAATGAGAGGGATTAGGAGAAAGACCCTTCCCACAGGTGGAGAGGGCATGGCCTCACACAGCGACCTCATATTATGCTATCAAGTATGCGCATAGGCTGGAGCTTTGCCACTCCCCCACTTTTACTGCAAGTATGGGATGAACTCTCCTGCATACAAACAAAAACAGGGGGAGATGTTGGGCCCAAGCCTAACTGAGTAACATTAAGCTAAATTTTAGAATATGGAATAAAGCCAGGCATGGTGGCACACGCCTTTAATCCCAAGAGGCAGAAGTAATAGCTGATAAACCTTGATCCTATTTGTTGATACTTTGTTCTGCTGTACTCTGCTGATTGGCTCCCACCAAAAGGTTTGAATCTTATTGTTTGAGAGAAATAGGCTGAACAATACAGCCTCGGGTTATAAAGGGTTTGGGGTGCTGGATTAAGATGAGATTTGCCTAAGGAAAAAAAAAGCCTCCATGCAAAAATTAAAAATCCTTAGCTTGCTTGCAAAATAGGAAAGATAGCTAGTAGCTACCATATCTCTAGTCTAGTCTTTCATCCCACCTCATGATGTCTGAAAAATATGGTCTCCCAGTCACAACCTTGGCTAATGAATTGTCACATAAAGTCCTTACATGTGTCATGTGCTAATTTTCATCTGAGGACAAGACATTGGACTCTTCATGATTGATAGCTCCTTAGAGAGAAAAAGGAATGCTAATTAGGAAAATTTTTCTTGTTATGTCAAATTGGTAAATTTTTTAGTTGGAGAAGAAAAGGGAACAGCCTTGTCGCTTAAATATTTGCCAAAGAGGGTAGGCAGAGTTTGGGGGAAGAATTGAATAATAAGGGTATAAGGACACTGTGACAATCTCTAGTTATCAACATGCTAGGATTTAGTTACCATGTGTGGTAGTTTGATTCAGGTGTCCCCCATAAACTTTCATGTTGTTCTGAATGCTTGATCCCCAGTTGACGGCAATTTTAGAAGTGGAACCTCATTGGAGATGTGTTGTTGGGGGCAGGTTTGTGGGTGTTATAGCCAGCTTCCCCTTGACAGTGTTTGGCACACTCTCCTGCTGCTATCTGATGTTGGCCAGGAGGTGATGTCGACCCTCTGCTCATACTATCTTTTTCCCTAGCATCATGGAGTTTCCCCTTGAGTCTGTAAGCCAAAATAAACACTTTGCACCACAAGCTACTTTTGGTTGGGTTTTTCCTGCCAACAACCAAAAAACTGTGACAGTAAAACTGGTACCAAGGAGTGGTTACTGATATAAACCTGATTCTGTGACTTATGGCCTTTTGGAACTGATTTGTAGGAGGAATGTGGATGGATTTGAAACCTTGGCCTAAGAGACACCTTGTGGTACTGTAAGTACAGCTTGATGGATCATTTTGGTCAGAGTTGAAAGACCTGAATCCAGTAAAAACTATAGACTGTGCTGTTTGGTTTATGAGGGTGAGAAAGAACTTTTCTGGGACTGGTCTAGAAGCAGTTTGTGTGAGAGGCTTGCTACATCCTGCCTGCCTGTGTCCTAAGAACTTGTGCAGGGTTGCTTGAGCAGAAACTTCTGCCTGTTCAGCTGCAATTGTTTGAGACACTACAACCACTGAGATTGAGCCAGGTGATCTGCATTGGGACAGCAGGAAGAATATGGACTCTTTTGAAGTAAGGGGCTTGATTGCTGAAGGAGGTTTGCTGCTCTTCAAAGTCAGTTTTATTCCTCCTGGATTAACAAATTGGTAGCCCACCTGGTACTATGGAGTATAACAAATGCTGGAAGAGGATCATTGAATTTGCAGCACTGTTTTGTTTTTTGGAAATGGCCATCGCCAGTATGAAGCAGGCTTGTTGGATTACCTGCATGGAGACCAGATGGAGCCATGGTGATGAACCATGGGTTTCAGTGGAGATTCCAGGAGTATGGAATGGCAGCCAAGCAGAGCTGCCAATACTAGATGGAGTATACCTGGGGCTATGAGCAGCCGAGCTGAAGGGGCAGAATTGGAAATGGAACTCCAGAGACTCACTGCTGATTAAACATTGTGATGGTTAGGTTTTGTTGTCAACTTGATCTCTTTAATTGTCTTGGTTAGGTCTCTCAGGATGTTTACAGGAAGGCAGCCCCTCAGTAAGGGGCAGGATGTAAAGAAGTTCAAAGAAGCTAGAACTAAACTTCCTTTCCTGTGTGGGCAGTGCAGGAAGGAAATTCCAGAGACTCAGGAAGTCATTAAGTCTGGGGAAGGGTTGCAAGAACCCACCCTAAGGCTATATAAAGGGGAAGAAATTCTCTCCTGGCCTCCCTGCTTGTTGGCTGCTGGTGCTTGTTCGTGACTTGCACTCGCATCCTGATTTTCTACCCTTCCTGGACATCGGAACCCAGTTTCCTCAGCCTCACATCATGGACTTGAAGAGCAGCGGCTCCCTAGGGAGCCATCAGGCCTTCTGGGCTGGATTGGGACTGCTAAAGCCTCCAGCCACGTGGACTGAACAGCTACTGGTTTCTTCACCTGTGGGCCTAAAGACTGCTATTGTTGGACTGTCGTAAGCTACCCCAATAAATTCCTTTTTACTACAATCCATTCTGTCAACTCTGTTTCCTCTAGAGAACCCTGACTAATACAAACATAGAGACTTGTCATTGGTTAAGAGTTGTCAGACTTGGAATTAAAGAGTTTGTTTGTCCTGTTTGTTTTAAATCTTCTAATGGTTCAACAGTTGCTATGCCGATTGCCATCTTTTGCAGTGTGAATGTTTATTCTGTTCCACTATGGGTTTATTTTGCTTTGTTTCATTTTGTTTTGTTTTGGTATTATAGCTCAGTTATAAGACCATCAACTATGGAAGTGTTTGAACATCGTTGGCATTAATGAAAACTATGGGGACTTTTAAAGTTGGACTGAATGCATTGCATTTACATCATGCATGCTTACCAGTTTATGGCAGCCAGGGAAGGAATGTGGTGGTTTGATTCAGGTGTCCCCCATTAATTTATTATGTTCTTAATGCTTGATCTTCAGCTAATGGCAATTTTGGAATTAAAGTCTTGTTGGAGGTGTGTTATTGGGGGCAGGCTTATGGGTGTTATAGTCAGCTTCCCCTTGCCAGTGTTTGGCACACTCTCCTGTTGCTGGTGTGCACCTGATGTTGGCCAGGAGGTGATGTCCAGCCTCTGCTCATGGCATCATTTCCCCTGCCATCATGGAGTTTCCCCTCTAGTCTGTAAACTAAAATAAACCCTTTCCTCCTATAAGTTGCTTCTCATTGGATGTTTGTCACAGCAAGGAGTAGCTAACTACAACACCATGGAAATAACTCTCTGAAAAGATCTCTAAGGGATTTTCTAGATTAGGTTTATTGAGGTGGAAGACCTCACCCTGACTGTGAGTGGTGGCATTCCATGGCTGGGGTCCCACACTGAATAAAAAGGAGAAAGTGAGCTGAGCAAGTAGAATTCATCGTTTTCTGCTTCCTCACTGTGGACTGAATATGAACAGCTGCCTCAAGTTCCTGCCATGATACATTCCTAGCCTTGATGGACCATAACTTTGAATTGTAAACTAAAATAAACCCCTCCTTCCTTAAATTGCCTCTGGTCACAGCAATGGGAAAGAAACTAATATAGACACTAAGTATGTGTCCAAATGTCAGAAGGAAGAAAATCAGGGCTGGAGAGATGGCTCAGGTGCTTGCTTGCAAAGCCTGCCAACCCAGATTCAGTTCCCCAGTACCAACATAAAGCCAGATATACAAAGTGGTCATTCTTCTGGAGTTTGTTTGCAGCAGCAGAAGGCGCTGGCTTGCCCACTTTCTCTATTTCTTTTCTTTTCTTTCTCTCTCCTTCTCTCTTAAATATGTATTTTTAATATTTTTTATTTGCAACCAGAGAGAAAGAGAGAGAGAGAGAATAGAATGGGCATGCCAGCAGCCCAAACTCCAGATGTATGTGCCCCTTTTGTGCATTTGGCTTTAGGTGGGTACTGGGGAATCGAACTTGTGTTATTAGGTTTTGCAGGTGTAGTAATCAGCCACATGTGGCTGGGATGATTCTCTACACCAAGCACAGTTTTGGGAGGAAGGTATTTATTAAAGTAACAGATCCAGGGGAAGTTTAATAATGAAAGGTTGGCCCCCGTTCACAGATCCAAACTGAGAGAGACCCAGCACCAGCAACTCTAGGAAGCACAATCTAACTAGCCAACAGCCCAGGTCTGCCAGACTTGAGCTCTGGCTGTTCTTTGCATACCTATAGCTGGAATTTTACATCTACCCCAGAATCACCTTTAGGTTGATGCCTAAAATCTGGCCTAGGTGACACCTCCTCCAGCCAGGCAGCTGGAGAAAAATATTTACACTTTTGAATCTTTTGGGGGATATCCATTCAAACTACCACAACAAGCAAGCACCTTAACTGCTAAGCTATCCTCCCTCCAGCCCAATAAATAAATTTTTAAAATATTTGTAAAGAGGGTGTTATAGTCAGCCACACTTCACTGGGATAAAACTCCAAACCAGGCACAGTTGTGGGAGAAAAAATTTTATTGAAGCTACAGATCCAGGGGAAATTCCATAATGGTGAAAGAGGCTGTCCCCCTTTCACAGGTCCTAGCAGAGAGAAAAATCTATCACCACAGCAATGAGAAGTTAACTTCAAATAGGCAGGGGGTGAAGGTAGAGAAATTTCCTTCCCCTTTATGTAGATTTAGGGTGGTGTCTTGCAACCCTTTCCCAGACTTGTTGACTTATTTTTTTAATATTTTATTTATTCATTTTTAAGCACAGAGGGGGGGAGAGAGAGAGAGAGAGAGAGAGAGAGAGAGAGAGAGAACACCAGGGTTACCACCTTGTGGGTCTGGCTTATGTGGGTCCTGGGGACTTTGACCCGGGGCCTTAGGCACTGGAGGCAAGTGCCTTAACCGCTGAGCCATCTCTCCAGCCCTTTGTTGGCTTATTGAGTCTCTGGAATTCCCTTCCTGCACTACCCTCCCAGGAAAAGATGTTCATTTCTAGCTCTTGGGAGCTGCCTTACATTCTGCCCCTACTGAGAGGGCTGCCTTCCTGTGAACATCCTCAGAGACCCACCCAAGATAATTAAAAAGATCTAGTTGACAAAAAAACCTAACCATCACAGGGGGGAATAAAGCAACACCAAAAAGAGAAAATACCACAAACAAAACCTACTCTGCAATTTACTCAGTTCCTAATGTGCTCATAAAGTAAGTTTTATAAAAACATTAAGTAAGGGCTGGAGAGATGGCTCAGCAGTTAAGGCACTGACCAGCAAAACCTAACAACCCAAGTTTGATTCCCTAGTACCCACATAAAGCCAGATTCACAAAGTGGTGCATACATCTGGTATTTGCAGTGGCTGGAGGCCCTGGTGGGCCCATTCATCCCCACCCCCATCTCTCCTTGCAAATAAATAAAAATAATTTTTTTAAAGTCAAAAAAGAAAATAAATCTTAAGAATACATTAAATAAAAAGAGGTGTGAAATAATTGAAGAATAAAGAACTAAGAAAATTTATAACCCTTAAGCCAGTATGCAAGTCCTGGAAAATTACAAAAAGAATTAAGTTTCCCATGGGTGGGTGTCTTCTCTGAGCAGAAAAGCTTGTTTTCCTCATGCTGTATGAGAAGCAAGGAGTGTTCTCCGTCTAAGGCATGACAAATGACAGCCTTCCCAGAGTGACAGCACTCACCACAGAACATACTCTGTGAAAGCTAAACACAAAGCTCCACATATGAGAAAACAATGTATATATAAAGGCTATGGGTGTGATAAAAGGAAATCCATTTCTAAAATGACAGTATAAAAAATCCTCTATTGGCAAGAAGCAGTTTTCATTCTGGGGAAAAGTGAAATTCAAGAGCTCGTGTGGGAGAAAGATCATTTGCTCTGTTTATTCTTGCCTGAGCAGACACATTCGAAATTGATCATCTCTGAAAAATAGCACATTCAGGAGCAAGTGTGCCTATGTGCTTGATCTTGATAGTTGAAGAAAATGTATGAGGAAACTTTATTTAAAAACAAATCTCCTCAGATTTCTAGTCCAATACACTACAATACCGAAGGTCATGATGAAAATAACAAGCCAATGGAGTTCTGTTTGCAATGAAATCGTTATTTGATCACTTGACCCCAAAAAGCAACAGCACTGGGCCCAGGACCAAAATGGGCTCCAGGGGGGAGAATGGAAACACAAAGATGAGTAGCCATGGGTTCTGATCTAGAAGGTTTCAACATCAGAATGCATAGCACATAAATGTGTACAAAAGAAGTCGCCTTTCCTGAGATTCCATGGTCCTCCATCAATGAGTGGTTCAAGAATTAAGGGCTCTTATAGACATATTAAAGACTATTTCATGGAACTTAAATGTTCTGGAAAGGTACCTAACCAACACGGCATGTTAGGGAAGTCTAGTCCATTACGGCTGAGCATGGCACATGGAAGGCCTGAGGGGATGCAGGAGTCAGATCTGCAAGTCAATTTGATATGGTTCAACTAAGTTAAACACCAACTTCATAGCTATTTTGTCTTGAAAAATATGGGCATGAAGAAATCTCAATTCTACTTACTTATAAGGAAAAGGTCTTATATTTTTAACCCTATAGATTTTGGAAAAGAAGACCATGAAAAAGCCATTTTTTGTTTGTTTTTCAAGGTAGTGTCTCACTCTACCCCAGCCTGACCTGGAGTTCATTATGTAGTCTCAGGGTAGAATTGAACTCACAACAATCCCTCTACCTCTGCCTCCCCTATGCTGGGATTAAAGGCATGCATCACCACACCTTTAATTATTTAATTATTTTCAAAATGAGTTTGGCTAAATTATTTCAGATAGTGTAAAAGTAAAATAAATTAGAACACAAGAGAGAAGCAGTGTCCTGATAGGTTATTGTTTAAAGGCTTTCTTCACATACTTAGTGCCCCAGCACAGAAAATCACAGCCTTAGCAATTGGGAAGCAAAGCATTTGGGGACACCAGTTACCTTCATTAAACATTCTTCTGGGTTTACAGCTGTAAACTTTCTATTTATTCAGCACTTGCTCATGGGTGAGACAGACTTAGTCCTTCCCCAAGAACATGCGTGCCCAGACTTAATGGGTCTGGACAGACATCTGGCAAGGTCTGTGAAAGCCACCTGGACTACAGAAAAGGTTTTTTGGTTTCAGCAGGAAAACCTTATGGGTTCTTTTCTCTTCACTTCATCTGTGATAGGCAGGTGCCTACTAAAATGAGAATTCAAGTGGTCTTTGCAAAGCAAGTCCACACCTTACAAAGGTGACACCATGGCAGGACATTAGTTCAAGCCAATGACAGCTGTGATGAGTACTATCCCTGAGATGTACTGCAGACTGTGTAATGTTACTTGGCTTGGGTAAATAAAGCCATGAGTAAATATTATATCAATAATAATGAATTCTGGGGCACTACTAGGTCCTAACTCTATGGTATCTGTTAGTGTCTTTCACTTACATGGGCATATATACAGAACACTTGGTATTTATAGTGCAATCACAAAGAAAGAACAAAGGAAAATATACTAGAAAACTGAATGGTTACATCCACTTTGTGTTCTTACCTAGACCTACAAATGCTTCCCTGAGAAGATAAAATAAGTCTCTCATCTACATTAATTGTCCATTACTATTTCACTGTTTCATAAATTAAACTATTTCTAACCATCTTCTAAAAGATACAAACTCTGTTGGTCTTTGGACCACATTTGAAGCATAATGAATCTACCTTACCTGTTCGAGGAAGATTTTCCTAGGTTGTATTCTGGAACTATCCCTCCATGAGACTCTTTAGCTTCTGGTGTCCAATGGCACAGTCCTATTTTTTTCTCTGGATTTCTTTTTTTAATATGAATCCCTCATCATCAAATTCTATGCAATTTTAAGGAGAGCTGTTGAATCTAAACTTAATGATAAGAACCAATGTTGTTTAAAAGCAGAATGAGAAACCAGGGATCAGGCAGAAGTTCAAATTCCACTCCTGCTTACCAAGCTAAATGACCTCAAGAAAATATTTTAACTGATTTAGACCTTAATTTCCTTATAAGCAGAACGTATACTTCAGTGTTTGCTCTGCATATTTCAAAGAATAACCCGTCTGGTGTGCAAGCAGTAATGTCAGTTATGATACTGACAAAACTCCAGAGTATCCAAGGAATACTCTCACATTGACTGATGATAGCAATGATAATTGAAGCTCCTAAGTTGACTGGCCTAGAACGATATCTTGCTATCACAACCTCCAGCTGTACATGTCCCTCAGGAATGTTAATCAATTTTTTTCTTACAAATACTGAGCGAAGATCAACACTTCCAATCTCTAAGCGCATATTTTAGCAGAGGGGCTGTTTGTAATTTTTTAAGCTATCTGCCACCTGAAACTCTCTATTAGTCAGGACTTACTTGCAAACAATAGAAGGGAATTGATCTTGTTTTAGCAGAAAAGGATAGAGGGAACTAGATAGCTCACAGTATCCTGAGAGAAGCAAAGAATAAGCTTGGGGGTGAATGAGCAGGATTAATGATCAAGACTACACGATACAGAAAAATCATAGCACATTGAGGGTCTGCTTGAAAAAATCCACTGACAGCTTACTTCCCAGCTTGTATGCTTGACTCTGATGTTTACAATCAAATAAAATTTCAGTCATTGTCTTCAACACTATTTTTTGAGATATCTTAACTTCTTTTAATTCAGCATATCTTTAGTTGAGCAGATTTGTAGTTACTTAAAAATGGAATAAAAAGTCTAGAAGTTCTCTCCCTCCCTTTCCACCTGTCAATTTCCAGTTTCCCTGATTTTGTTTTATTCACACATAATAACTGTGCATAGTTATGGGTACAGCTACACATGATCTGAGTCCAAGGAATCCTCCACATTCCTTCTAAAACAAGGTCCCTTCACAACATGCTTATAGAAGGCCAAGTCTCCCTACATGCAACTGCCTCCTCGAAAAATTTGGCTCCATTCCCCAGTCTGGTACAGCTCTGAAGTTGCAAAGACTCCTGGGAATGGAGTTCCTCACTCTCTAGATGCATTCTAAGAGAGCTGGAATAAGAGTTGAGTGAGCCAATCCATACCATTTGGCACAACCTACTTCTATATTTTAGGGATTCTCCACTTTATAAGGCAAGGTGTGAGGTAGGTGGTAGAGCCTTTCACACATCATAAATGAGAGAATTTCAGATACTTACTTCCTTGATGGCTCCCCAGCTATTGCATGGACCCATGAAGATGGTTCCATCAAACATTTGCATTCCTTTTAGACCTTGAGTTGTGATAGTGTTGTAGGATTTATTCTAGTAATGACAGGAGTTGCTGAGGTATCAATCACAGCAGTGCCAGCAACTCCATTTCAAGGTCCATTACTATTTCTGTCAATGGTGCAAACTTCAGTGCCAGGCTTAGCCTGGGCAGCAATGATGTCATACAGGACATGATTTGGGACATTGCTACTAGCTGTGTAGCCCTGGAAATTTTGTATAAATAAGTATTGTCATAGTCAGCCACACGCTGCTGGGATGAATCTTCAAACCAGGCACAATTTGGGGGAGGAAAGTATTTATTGAAACTACAGATTGAGGGGAAGTTCTGTAACAGTGAAAGAGGCTGGCCCCACGCTTTCACAGGTCCAAGCAGAGAGAGAAACCCATCCCAATACCACACACAGAACAGAAAACAGGCAGGAGGGCCAAGGAGAGAATTTCTTCTTTATATAGGCTTAGGGTGGGGCCTTGCAACCCTTCCCCAGACTTAATGGCTTCCTGAGTCTCTAGAATTTCCTTCCTGCACTGCCCACACAGGAAAGGATGTTTACTTCTATCTTCTTTGAGCTTCTTTACATCCTGTCCCCAACTGAGAGACTGCCTTCCTGTAAACATCCTCAGAGACCCACCCAAGATTACTTGAAAGGTCAAGATGACATCAAAACTTAACCATCACAAGTATCCTTATAATGAACTCATTTCTGCTGAGATCATGTGAAATGGCTTTAACTAAAAACACTAGTATACAAATCAGTACCAGTCACAACTTTAAGCAGCAGACCTTTTGAAAAAATAGCACTGGATAAAACATAAATAAAAACAATGAAAATCAAAGAAGTATTAGAGGATGGGAACCTGGAAATCCATTGCATGAATTATCATCTTAAAGAAGCCCTCAGTGAAACAAGACAACCCAGGACATAAAAGCATATGCAAGGTATGAGGAATTCAAGGACTGTAGGGCATGGAGTTTGCTTCTAACAGGGCTTCACTGCTTAGAGGAGCAGAATGACAAGCTGAAATCACAAATTCTTGGCTAGAGGCATGAAGTGAAATCCCGTGTTTCTCTGACTGCTAAAAGAATCTCTTATCACTTCCAGCCGCGGGGCTGAGATAACTGAAAATCAAACTCTAACTTTGATCCTATAGGTTTCTAAATTATAATGTCAGCCGAATTCACAGCCCGCTGAGATCACTTATGGGAAAGCAAAAGCACTGATAAGGATAGAACAAAACTGAAATGCAGAATGGGGAAAGATGGATGGATTTGGATGTCATAAGTACCCTAAACCTACCAAATCCCGTGACAGCCCCTTGCTGGCCAAGGCATTCTTCCTCCTTTTGTCTGATGAGGTACAGAAAGAATAAATTATCTATGATAGTAGAAGTGGCTGTCATAAAAAATCAGGCTTTTAGGTAGCAGAGCTAGCAGAGCTGATGGTGGCTTCTGGGGCCATGGCTAGTGATGTCAACAGAGCAAGCTGCAGTTCTGAGCAGCAGTGACAGCAAGGTCCCCACTGAGCTCCTTCTTCATCATGATTTGGACAGTTGCTTCTGGCTGCACTTTCCAAATACGTTCCCTCATCCACTGTCATTAGAATAAATAATTTCTTTCCCAATGAGCTGAATTTGGCTTCCACGGCTTCTGGCTATGAACTACAGGTTTAGAAACGTTAATCATGACTGTAGTTTACCCTTGACCCTGTAGACTCCCCAAAAGTGTGACCAGGGTATAAAACATTTCAACTGTGTTCGGTTGCTTTGGAACAATAATTCTATCACCATTCTAAATTTTTCTACAATAAGAACTCATGCTCAGAGTCACAGGCTCCCTGCCTGTAAAATTTAATAAGAGATTCATGGCTATTTGCTACTTACAGAGAAAATTTATTCCCTTCTACCTTTATCCATCCTTGTCTCTTTTATATGCAATATTATTCACAGTTTTCCAGCAAATTATCAAAGGAAAGGCAAACACAAACTGCTCCCTGTGTAGCCGTCGTCATCTAATGTATCAAATCATACCCCACAAATTCCGACATGAACAATTGCCTGGTCAGTCTAAAACCATGACAAAATAAATGCCTAATAAACTGTCACAAGCCCTTAGAAAATTGATGGTAAAGGCTTTCAAAATTTCCAGCAAAAGGCTTTATTAGTACAATGGCAAAAGCCATAGATCAAGTATACTACTTCCCTGTTGATAAGGCTATGGAAGTCCTTGAAAATTGTAATATAACAAAAACATATATATATATATATATATATATATATATATATATATAATGAATTGACTTTTAGGCTATAAGAAAAACATTGTTCTACTGCACAATGGTTCACTAGTCTTATGGCTACTTCATGGGCCTCGGTTTAGTTGCATTCCCAGACATGGTCTACCCTGCTATCTCCGGGGCCTTGCATGCTTATTGAAGGAGACTCCAGCCACCTCACCAGTCCATCTCCTCATCTCCTGACACAGGAAAACTGCAACACAGCCTATCTGAGGAGCACAGCACCTCCTCCCACTGTGTCTAGGTTCAGATGAAGCCCATGCCACAAGGCATGGAAATCCCCGAAAGTCACTCACCACAGAGGGGGTAGATAATGCAACCCAGAAGTACAGGATGGATTTTCATTTTATTTGAGGACTTTAATACATGAATTATAGTAATTTGGTCATATTCCCATCATCTTCCATCTCCTCTTCACAATCTTCCCTCGCCCATGCCCACTGAATGCACTCCCCTTTCAAGGCGTTCCTCTGTTTCGTTGTCTCATTCCTTGGGTCCTCCCCCATCATCTACACCAAGATGTCTTCGGGTTCAGAACAGAACAACTCTTGTGGAAGTATCAGTAACCACTATGGGGTCATGAATGTACCAGTTGATTCAGGTCAGGAAGAAAGTGTCCCACTGCGATGATTAAGTTTTAATTTATTAGGCACTTATTTTGTCATGCCTCTTTCACTACTATGGAACTTCCACTGAATCTGTAGCTTCAATAAATCCTTTCCTCCCATAACTATACCTGGTTTGGAGATTCATCCCAGTAGCATGTGGCTGAAAACAACACCCACACTATATCGATCTTTCCACCCTGTGGCTTCTACATTCTTTCTGCCCCTCTTCCACACTGTTCCCTGGCCTTGGAGGATGTGTTAGTAATCTTTAGTGTTGAGCTCTCAACAGCCTCTTATTTTCTGCTTTGATAGTTGTGAGTCTCCCCAGTGTATACAACCATCTCCCTGGGGGAGGTTCTCAGGCTAGCAGTGAGAGCAACACTCATTCAACCGACCATTTCCTCTGCAATGTTTCCTGGGCCCTGGCAGATGTGATGGAGATAACTTATCCAGTTCTAAAGACCAGGCTTTTACTCCTTGTCATTTTGATGAGTCTGGGGTCTCCCCAATATTTGCTACCACCTATAAAAGGTTGGTTCTCTAGCCAAGAATGAGAACAGAATTAATCAAAGGGGATAAACATGTACATTTAGAAGGCTTTCTGATGGGTCTAATGTCTCCATTTAGCCAAAGAAGAGTGAAAACTTCTCTCTAGGGCCTATGACCTTCTGACCCATAAGCTTTTGACTTGGTTCTCAGACTCAGCATGAATTCCCTCACACTGAGCAGGGCCTCATACACAATCAGAGAACAGTTGATTACCCATATAACTTACATGCCACTATTGCAACCATAGGCACATCTTGTCTGGCTGGTTGATATTGTATCTTTCAGGATTCATTTTTGTATGTATGTTTGTATACATACACACCCATATAGAAACAAAAATTACCAAACAGCGAAGAACAAAAGCCTCTAAAATAATAAAGAGAAAATAAAAATGTTGCTGGCAATCAAGAAGTCTATATTCAGCTAATATATTAGTCTAAAGAGAGAGTAAACTGGAGACATTTTAGAACACACCAGATCATGCAACAACATGGTCCCTTGCTTAAGAACTAAGAAAGATAAGAAATTTATGAAATGGAGAGCACTGGCACAGAACACAGAGAGAGAGAAGAGAGAGAAAGAGAGAGAGAGAACAAGTATATACAAGACCAAAAACCTATGCTAATAGAGTACTGAGACAGTGATCCAGAAACATCAAATAAAACTAGGAACACAAATGGATAGAACTCCGTTTATAATTTATTCTAGTCTTTCATTCTCTGAGTTCCAAGTAGAGCACTACGACATCCGTGCTGCTCTAAATTCTGGAGTATGGTGCCTGAGAAGAGCAAGGGGCTGAAATTTAGTGAGAAAGAACACACAATAGACAAAGTATTGTGCTGTGTGTGTGTGTACATATGAGTATGCTTATTCATATATATGTGGGTACACATGCATATGGAGGCCAAAGGCTGACCTCGAGTGACTCTCTCTGCTGCATTCCACCTTATTTATTGAGACAGGGTCTCTCACTGAACCAAATGCTCACCAATTCAGCTACATAACTAGCCAGTTTGCCTTGGGGATCTGTCTCCTCCTCCCCAGAGCTGTGATTACAAGTACATGCCACCACACCCAGATTTTATGTGGGTACTCATACTAACATAGCAAGTGCCTTACCTGATAATCTATTACACCAGCTGAAACAAACTATGTTTAAAGTAAGTAAGGCAAGGGAGAAAAATAAGATGAGAAAGTTGTAGAGAAAACTATCTAATTCATTTTTGAAAGCTAGGCTACCTATTCTAAAATCAGAACTACATACAACAAAGTAGACAAACCTCCAAAACGTGGAGTTGAAAAGATAAAGCAAGATATAAAAATGTAAGCAATAGGACACCATTTATTTAAAGCTTTATTTAAAAACACAAATCAGTACTATAACTAATGCTACTCAATTCACACATGTACAGTGGGCATATTTAAACGAGTATGAGAATGATACACAGAACATTAAGATAGGGTTTGGTTTACCTCTAGAGACAAAGAAATGAGATTTCTGCCATA
>PVHP010025820.1:0-25197 GCA_004024765.1 Zapus hudsonius | reverse complement strand
CAATCATATTTTCTTAAGGTTCAACTCCCCAATGCTTATTTCCTGTAAGAGAGGATCTATAGAGAATAACTCTAATAACTGAACTCAGAGGAATGATGAAAAATGTAATGCTACTCAATTTCCTCTCCTCTTCACAGGAGGGGTGAGGATATGCAGAGTATCTGATTCAAGGAAGGAGGCAATAAATTATGACATTATCATTCTCTCTAAATACATGCATGCATGCATACATACATACATATACACACATATATGTATAAATATAGGAAGAAGCAGATTGTCAGGGTTTTCTGCTAAAGGTTAGCAGGAAACTTTGCCCTTTCTCTGGACAAGATAAGCAGTTTGCAGAGTGAGCTAACAGGGGAGAGTTAGCTATGTCTAATGGCTTTTCTGGTTTCCATAGCACTAGTGGGGACATACTGATGCTTCAGAGCATTTTTTAAAATATTGTTTATTTATTTATTATTTGCTAGAGAGAGGCAGAGGGAGAGAGTTGGTATGCCAGGGCTGTTAGCCACTGCAAAGAAACTCCAGGCGCATGCGCCACCTTGTACATTTGGCTTTACTTGGGGACTGAGGAATTGACCTGGGGTCCTTAGGCTTTACAGGTAAGTGCCTTAACCTCTAGCCCTCCCTCCAGCCCAGCTTCAGAACATTTTTCCCTCTGAGTAATATTAATTGCTGGGTGCTCTCCACACTGTTCCTCAGAACCAGGCACTGAAGCAATGGGCAGACCATCACACAAAGATTAAAGATACGTTCTTAAATGTCAAGCAGACATGGACTTTACGTTTGACTGGTGACATATTAGTGGGACCGAGAGCAGCTACTTAAACTCTCCAAATCTCCATTTCCATATCTGCAAAGTGGATGTTTAAACTTATCTAACAATTTGATTTAAAATAAATGAAATAATATTTATGTTACTTTAGTTATATTGTAATTAAACTACAAACAATTGTAGACATTCTCCAGTAATTATTAAAATTATATCATATGTTGGACATGTGATGGTGCATATGAGTATATGAATTCCTAAGATAATTTATCTATTTTTTGTTTTTTTATCCTTATTCACACAATCTCTTATTTTCAAACCCATGTGTATGTTTGCTTCAATATAGCCTCATTTCATCCACTAGGTTGTGAGTGTCACCACTCAGAAAGAACATGTACTCTGAGGTTTGAACAACATTATATTATATGCTCCATCCTCTTACCCCAGTATGCTAAATTGCAGTTAGCAAGACTTCAAGGCTTTTAAGGAGACTACACTCAAGAAAATAATGATCAAATATGCTACTTGCTCTTTGATGCAAGGGAAGTTTTCTAAATGTTGTCAGTAATTCTCGCCTCTGAATATAACATTTCAAAATAAATGTCATGTGTAACGCTTGTCTTTGCTTTAAGAGACCAGAGAAATACACGAGATGCTGGTCATCATGACAGCTTCATCTATTTCTAGCTCAGCCTACAATCATTTTGCAATTCATTGTGTACACAGCCAGTCAATAAAAGAGATCTAGCAGGGATATTTCCAGTGACTCACAGAATGACTCTCAATACTTTCGTATGCCCATCAATCTTACTACTAATCTCTCAAAAATTGGAGACATTAGCTTTTCTTCCTCCTCTTTTATCATTACAGCAACTACTTAAACTCTCAGAGTCACCATTTCCATATCTACAAAGCGGTCATGTGATGGAGGGCAACAATCAGAACTTTAAAATGGAGAAAATTATGTGATAAAGATTCCAATGACATAGTAATTGCAACTCTAGGAGAATACCAGTTGGAATCTTGTACAAACATGCTAAAACTGTGTCATAAACCTTGGGTAGGCTTTGATGAGTATGGTACTAAATATAGTTTTCGATGGAATTGTTTTCTGCAGTCATGACCTCACCACTGACTAGCTCTGGCCATGTACCATTGAGAAGCATCTGTGCACCTGACAGAGCCCCTTTGCTCACTGTGTTTGACTTTCACACATTCTTACATTAGGATAGTCAGTGGAATTCCCTGGATTTTACCTTTAGGAGAAGGGACTTGGATTGGATGGAATTAGGAGTCCTTCCCAGATCTGACATTGTATGATCATAAATTACATGACTTTGTCGATCATTTTTAGCAGATATTTCTGCAGTGTGTACCATCATATAAATCACAGCTTTCTGAAACTGAATATATCATTCATAAAAAATTGTATTCTCTCTTTTTTAATCAGAATGAAGTTAACATTGATATTGCATGATTAACATGGAAAACTCATATGAAAGTTCTTCACCTTGGCTTATTTTCTTTCCATTTGTGGAAAATTCATTAATGTCACAATTCAGCATAAATATGCTAACTTTAATTTGAAGCCCTTTCAATTTCTCTACACTCTATGAATTTAAGTAATGTAAAGTGACTTGTAACACAGATGCATCAATCAGTTTGTGGAAATTGCTCATTACACATTTGTTATTTTAAAATATTTTGAGCTCTTCCTAATCAAATTTAATTTTTAGTACTAACATGAGACATGGCACACACAAAATTTCAATTAACAATTGTTGAAAAATGAGTAAATGAATGAATTTCCAATTAGTCAAGATGTAAAAGAAAGCCAGATGACACTTGAGTCACTATGATAAAATCTTACAGAGAAACTGTGATTTAACCATACAAACCTAATTCTGAGTCACCCTTGTCCTGGGCATGAAACTTAGGTGTTCATTTTGAGAAACATGCTATAACACCCAGCTGTTCCCAATATCTCAAAAGCTAATCAATTTTGTCTTCCCACTTTATTGTAAATCAAGCTGTCTTAAAATCTATTTTAACTAAAATTGTCTTTACCTGTTGCTGATGTCTTAGCAAAACAAAATAGGAAGAGTTCATTGAGAAAGTTCTCATGTTTTTGTTCAAAAATGTGTCTAGTTAAGAACTGTAAACGTAAATTATAAATAAATACATCAGTATAGCTATGTTTTTTGTTAATCGAGACAGGCAGAATCAATTTTTAAAAATATAGTTTCTTTAGCCTAATGCATAAAAATATATTTGTCCGTGAAGCTAACTCAAAAAGATATTTTATATGTATTTTAATACTCATGTCTTTGGAAACAGTGTATTATGTATAATTTTAGCATATCTCAATTCACATTGTCCACATTTAAAGTGCTCTAGAGCCCTGTAGTGAATGGTTACTCTGTTTACCTGTACAAATCTGGGTGCCACCCACTTCTAGTAATAGTTACAAGTTAGGGAAAACAAGTTTCCCTCCTAATGTGCTATCACCCAGGAGATGCAGTGTGTTCCTGGCTTCATCAGTTTTACATTTGTGAAAACTACAAAGGCATGTTGCTCTACAAGTGCAAATAGATTTGGTTTTTTCCTAACTCTCTCTCTCTGTCTCTCTCTCTCTCTCTCTCTCATTATCTTTCCCTATCCTTTTCTATGTTCTAATTGTCTACTCAAATGAGTGCATGGGAATTTATCTTATCAAATGTTTGACCTCAAAAACTTTGAATGTTGCTTTCTACTTGCTTTTTATGAGAGCACATCATCAAATACAAAGTCTTGTCACTTGTCAGCTTAACTGTCTGTATTTTCTCTGCATCTGCCACCAGCACCAGCACCCTTCCCACACCCATGGTTCCTTACACCTGGAAGCCTCCTTGTAGCTTCTTTACTTGCTTGACTCCAGTCTTTGAGGAACTGCATTCCAGAATGGCCTTTACCACTTCAAATGAAATTCTTTTCCTTTTCTGCTTAAAGACCCTTCCTTGGTGGCTCCCCTTAACAAAAGAAGCACATTGACACATGCCTATAATCCCAGCACTAGGAAGGGTGAGAAGGAAAGAGTTGAGCTTGTAGCCAGCCTGAGTGAAATGCTCTCTAAAAATGCAAACAAAAAATAGTAAATCATGGTGATATCAATATGGCTACATGTTATAGAGTCTTAGCCAGGTGCACCTCTGTTTGCTTCTTGGCCTTCTGCCTCCTCCTCTTCCTCCTCCTCTTCTTCCTCCTCCTCTTCTTCCTCCTCCTCTTCTTCTTCTTCTTCTTCCTCCTCTTCTTCCTCTTCCTCCTCCTCCTCCTTACTTGCTATACTCCCTCCAATAATTCTTGCCTTCAATGAGGTTATGAAATACACCCAACTTCTCCCTCAAGTACTTGATCCATGTAACTTTGTAGCTTGGACAGTGGTATTTCTCCTCTTCTTTATTTGAGCATGGACTTATCATCCTTAAAGAAGCATTGCTTCTTTACAGTTGCTTCTCCTCACTTCCTTGTTGTTGATAAAGTCCATTTGTAGTCTCCATAAATCTGTATTTTTATTTGGTGTTCAACAGGGCACCCTTCATCACTTTAACTTAAGCATTATTCATTCATTTTCTATATTCCCTTTAAAACTGAGCTTTGGAACATCATGAATAGAGCTTATCGTAATCACTGCAAATCCTCAGGACCTTATTCAGAGCTTAGAATGTGATATATCTGGCACCAATATTTACTGGCTAAATCTGTCAGAAAAATGAACTAAGGGGGATGAGCAGCTAGGTCACGAGAGCAGGAACTCTTGGCTTCTCTTTCAAGTTCCCACCATTGCTTTTCTTGAGTCACTTCAGCCTAAACAGGTCACAGAGCTCATTGTTACCCACTTCAGCACTGGTTTGGCCCTGTGGCCAGGCCCTGGAGCTCCCAGACCTGTGCTGTGCTTCTTATTATTCACTTACCTAGGCATTTGCTTTCACTATCAGAATCACACAACTTCATGTCCAATTTTTCTGCATTGTTAACAGTGCTCATTTTTAGGAGAAGCAATTTTTCTGTTTTCCTATTTATATTCCTTTCTTTTCTTAGTCCATGGAAAAACCTTGCTAATTATGCAGTGTTCTTTTTCCCTAAAGCTTAAACTGATTTCTTATTTTCCACCCCAAAATGATGTGCTGACAGCTATACACATCATGGTATTTCCACTCTGAAAAAAAAATGACAATCTTTCTAAAGGGAAAAAAGATAAACACATAACTTTATCAATACAGCCAAGACCTCTCACAATTATAATTAACTGCAAAAAAAAAAAAAACAACACAAAGAGAATAAAATATTCAACAGATACAAACTGTCCTCAATTACCACCAAGCCATCTTGGTGGTTTAGCTGACCAAAGAAGCTAACAGACAATGCTAGAAAATAAAGAAATTAAATACTACAAAGAAAACATCAACATAGCACTCAAAGGGAAGAAAAAAAATAATCTCAGGGTTTTAGCAGATATTGAGAGAAACCTTTTCATAGACTACTGTGAATGAAAGATGGACAGAAGAACAAATTTCTGAAGAAAGTATCAACACAGCATATAGCCTAACATTTCTAAATAAACACAAGTTCAAGAACATCTCAGAAACTTCCCTTTGGTCTAGAACCCACATCTTACCATGCAGAGAACAAATATGGGCCTTGATTATCAGAATGGGATCTCTTTATGTCTCCTTTGTCAGTAGTCTTTTAATGTGATGTTTCTTGTTTTTAATGCATTCATTATACATCCTGTTCTGTCTCAATTTGGTTTTATGAGTTTTCCATAAAAATAATCTTTTGTCTATTGTGAGCATGCTATGTAAACAAGTATGCTTGTTTTTCATTTCCAGGCTGTTTCTGCTCCGAAAGTTGCAAGGGAAAATTTAACTAATGAACTTTTCATGAGAAAAACTTTGAATTTGTGATAGATTTACATGTCAATTATTCAAATAACTCTCTTTTTTTTTCTAATCCTCTCCCCTTTAGTCTTCCCCCCTTTTCGTTAAACTTTCATGTCCCCTTCAGCCCGTTGGCTTCTCCTGACTCACTGAACCTTACATCCAAAACTACAAACATGAAGCTAGGCTTTGCATATGACAGATACATGACTCCCCTTAAGTATATCTTATAGTCATTTTGTATCTTAGTTTGCACACCCAAATGAAAAGAATCCATCATATAGATAGCAGGCACAAATTAAGAAGACTTTATCTCCTGATTCCCACTTTTTATAATTTTAAGAAAATACAACAAGTTGATTATTTCTTTTTTTAAAATTAAATTTTAAAGGCATTTAAGATAATAATGACTTCTAGAAGGAAGTAAAGAACATCAGGTAGAGGAAATGGCATCAATAAAATCTCATTTATTTAAAGTAGCTTAAGCTTCTTTTATGTCATTATGTAATACATAACCATTGTTAAAAAGTATAGTCATAAGTAGTTTCTGTTAATATCGATTATCCTAATATGTTAGTAACCATTTTTTTCAGTGCAGTTAATTATATTTGTGAGAGGCCTTGGCTGTATTGATAAAGATGTACATTTATCCAGTTTAAAATGTAGATGATGGATGCTTTGATGGGGAAATAAAACAATTACTCCCTTGGGTGCATGCCAGGCTTCAGTTTGATTTGTGATCTCTTAGAGTGGAGATGACTTGTCAGTGATGATAAGGGGATGGTACTGCTTTTCCCGGGAATCAACACACAGAAGATGGATGCCCATCCAATGTGCATGGCAGTTTCTAAAAGCTAGCCAGGCATCTAAGTGAACTGCACCTGCACAGAGGGCCACACAGTGTACTGGTCTCCGTTGGGGCGCTAGTCACCTAAATGCATTTGCACTGCAAATACCACATTATTCTCAGAAATTATTGCCTTTCCACCTTCCCTGTGTTCATGTGTGCATACCTACATACACACATATTTCTTTCATTATGTGATTTATTTTTATTTTATCCTTCTTACTGATTTATTTTTCTGATCCTAAATCACTGAATTCTCAATCCTTTAGAGTGCCATATTTTAAGTGAGGAATTTTGGCTGAAGATACAAGAGGAATAACAAGCATACTCAGCAATGCAGTATATTATAAATATAAACTGTCATTGATTTAAATATTAATGTCACCACTTATTTCCTCAGATTAATCCATGTGGGGAATAACTGGCAAGAGATACGTAAAGCATAGGGCTAATTCCAACAGTCCAGACAAAAACGATGAGAAAAAAATCTAACATATATTTTTCTTTGGTAGAACTAGTAAAAAGTACATCTATTTTTCCCAACACTTATGTAAAATATTTTTTCTGAAATTCTGAAATATGCACACTCAATCACAAGCGTCACTGCTCTCCAAGTTTGTTCTTGAGCTGACATACTTGTTAAGAAAGGAGAAGTAACCTATATGTTAGCAAACCTAGAGTTCAAGCTCAGTTTCATCAATGTTCTTACAATCAGATCCTCTGAAGATATATGTCAAATAAAATAAATTTCTAATATGCAGACTATACTTAGAATACACATTTTTATGGATAATGGCAAAAGAATGCAGTCAATGTTTTGGGTCATACATGGTTTTTACGTATTTAACTTGTATATTGAACACTTTGTAAAGATTTTAGATATAATTTAAAGAGGAGGAAGAATGAGTAGCATTGCTATTTTTTTCAGATTAATTAGCTAACTTTTCAATGAGATTGTATAACTCACTTAAGTTTAAATAACAGTAAACTCAGAATTTAAAGCTCCCAAGTCTCTTATCCTTTCTTCTTTCTGGTATCCTAATACCTTCATTTAAATATGTAAAGTTATATATAAATATAAAGTTCTTATGTTCCACAACTATACAACTAAGAGAATAATAACATGAGATTATAAATCTATCTTCAATCAGAAAGACAATCAAAAGGCATGGTTAGACTTGGGACATACATACACACATACATACGTTTTCCTCTCAAATCTTGAGAGTTCATGCAGGACATCTTTGAGACTCAAGGCTGATGATTATCTTGCATTTGTAGTATACTGGCTGAGTCTACTGTGTTGACCTCATGATCAGTTCCACCACGCACAGCTCTCCAAGCCTAGCTGTGAGACTAGACTTGTCGTGCGTAGAGGGTGCTTTTGGTGCTGTTCTCTCTGCTCATCTATTTCATTTTCCAGGCAGTGCTCAGTTTCCCAAGCACTCCATTTCATTGTTTCTCCCACTCTTCCAAGACTTTTATCCTGAGAATAGCTTTGCTTAGCACACCTTCTCGTATCTGCCTCATGGGAACTTGCCTGATCTCCAAGCCCAGATAAAGCTCCATCGTGAGCACTTCGGAGCATTCCCCACTACTTCTTATTTTGAGTATTGTTTAAGCTCATTGTTTTTTTTTTATGTTTCTGACTTTCCCTTATAATAGTTAAGAATCATATGCCATGCATAATTTAGTTTTAGTTTTTAACGCTAAGGTTAAACCTTTAAGGGTAGGAAGACTCATATCTTAAGAAAACTCACATATCTTAAGACAGTATGACTCTGATAACATGTGGGCTGTGTTTGTTGATTGATGGACTGTACCAGAGTTTTCTGGAAAATAGATAAACAGTGTGATTGGTACCTGGCTTTATGCCATCCCACCTGACTCATATATTCAGTAACAGAGAGCAAATAATGAGGTCAGGTCTCAATGAGTGTCTTTGTTTTCATGAAAATTTCCAAAGTTCTACATAATGCAGTAGCAAAAATACAGACTTTGAAATAAAGCTTCTGGTACTTCATATTATTCAGCTCATTAAACAGGAAGAATACGTGCTAGGCAAGTTCTTAGCCTATTGAAACTTCACAAAACACTACTTTTTCTGAAAAGCAATAGCAAGGTTGTATCTGGAACTTAGATAGCCATTAACAATAATAATTCATTTTTACTATTTTGAAAAATAGAGCAAGGCATTAGGCCTACAGAGACTATTTAACCATTAATTTTTTATTGCTTGCTCACACAGTTTTGCTCACTTTTAACAACAGAACTGAAGTAATGGAACTTGACATTGCTTCTCAGGGGCCTTAATACTGGAGCTAAGAAATCATAGGTACTAAAGGTACAGTAGTGATCACCAAGTATCAAGACTGTGACATAGAACTGATGCACATATGAGTGATACAAGATGTAATCAACGTTGCTTTAAGGGCTACTTGGGGAGTCCAAGAAAAATCACAAAAGTTTCTAAAATATTACTTTTCTTCATTAGAGACACCTATTTGTACTTTTGTTTTTCTTTCTAAGAAAGATTCAAGTATTTCTGAGTGTTTTCTAAGGATTTTGCTTTATAATACAAATAGTCATCCTAAGCACTGTTTGATTTGCTTAATATATAGTAGTCTAGTTGATCTGATTACTGTATATTCTAGTTTTGACTGTCCTCTCTTGCTCAGAAAGCCAACAGAGGGGTGCTTTATAGAAACAGCTGTTTTCCATTCATCTTTAGGCTCAATATATATGGGACTGCTTTACTTGTAGCTACTTTGTTACATTTTTGTAGTTGTTTATATACATCTCTTAATTAAATTAAAATCTCATATGCCCACTACATACAAACAACACAAGCATAGTCATTCTAGGGTTGACCTGGGTTGTTGAAGAAATGTTGAGAAGTAGGACACTACTAGTAAAGTCTGGGATGCTGGCTGTTTCTTTAGCATTGGAGTGACAGAGAGGGAAGGCAGCAGCTGAAACATGCCAAGCACCTACTATTCTAAGCATAATATTCTCTTCATCTCAACTCCACAAAGTGGATACTAGGTTTCCCATTCCTTTACAAATGAGGAAACTGTGACCTAGTAGAAAACAAAGTGTCCACTACACAAGTTCCATTGAGGGAGATGAATGAATTCAGTCTGACTGTCATTCAGCTGCATTCATGAGAGAACTGCATGGCACAGAGAGAGGCAACCACACCTTTTTTCTTCTCTTTTCTAGAACATGCTCAGTTAGATTCTACAGTTATCTACTTAACTGAACATTGATGAATTGGCATGTTGAGTCATCTAACTATATGTAGAATGGCAACCAAATAATTTCATTACATTACTCAAACAATAAATTCAAATACTTTGACATCCTTGGGCTTGGTTATCTAGGTATAGAAGTTCTATTTGATCAAATAGAATAGGCTTTCTCTAACTCCCTCTCCTTCTCTCTCTCTCTTGCACTCTCTTCTCTCTTTACCATCTCTGTGTCTATTAGCATTGACAGTATGAAAATCTGAAATCTGAAATGCTCCAAAATTTAAAACTTTTTGAGTGATACATAGGTGAAAAGCTCCAGAGTTGAACTCGTCACCATGTACAGCTCACAGCCAAAAGGCATATGCACTACAATACTGTATAAAATACTTCAGGCAGTCTCTACAGGTGCATTGAAAGCATGCATGAATGTTATTTTTAAACTTGGATCTAAGATGGCTCATTATGCATACACAAATATTCCAAAAAATCTGAGCAAGTCTGAAAATCGAAACATTTCTGGTCTCAAGCATTTCAGATAAAGGATACTTAACCAGTATGGGGGAGGGGTGTGTGTTTGAATATGTGTGTGTGTTTGTGTGTGTGTGTGTGTGTGTGTGTAGCTGTTTTGTGATGCTGAGACTCAAACACAGAGCATCAAATATGCTAGAAAAGCATTTCACTAAGCTTCTTCCCCAGCCATATGCATTTTTAATGCAGCATTGAAATAAAATTTGGCATACTTTATAGCTAAAAAGATGTTTCTGGCCTAATATTATTTGTATATTAACCTGTTGAACTTCCTCCCAATTTGGTTTTGTGCCTACATGAGGAATTGCAGTGCATATGTTTAGGTTTATGTACAAATGCCAAAATCCATTGTAGCTTTGTTGAGGAAAAAGACAAGCATATGAGGTTGAATGGGTGGGGTTTACCTCCTCTTTATGAATCAAATTAAAGATTTTATGAGGTTAAAGTAATTACACCAAAAGTTAAATTGCTTGGCTATAGGTGAAGTGTACAACACCTATATGTACTTCACCCAGTATGCATATTAGGTGGACTAACTAATAATCTAGCCCATACAAAGAGCCAGCTCAACTATTTTAGGCCAAACATCCAAATTAAAATATGTGATTTCATTCAGGTCATGTTTATATCAAACTGCCAAATTTAGATGATTGGTGCAAATGTTATAACATCTTTTAACATTCCTGGGGCAAAATTTCAAGATGCTGTATGATTGGATAAAGTTAGTGGGCTATATAGAAATTCCACAAGATACTGTTTATGAATAAATAAAATTTAGACTAAGAAAATGTCTTAATATAATGGCAAAACCAGCATTATCTTTCATCCTGGCATCATCAACCAGCATTAGATGTGCACTCGTCCTTCTGTGTTTTGATGTTTTGGTCATGATGTGGTTCCATGATTAAATAGCTCCATAGGAGTTTAGCTTGCCTAACTTATCAGATTTATTTATTTACCAAATAAATACACTGTAGCATTTAGTAATGAGAATAAGGTTATGCAATGGATTGTCTAGGCTCTAACAGAATTCATGAATAGCTTTTAACGTATCGAGAAAAGATCACAATTGCATTGTCTTTCCCAAACATGAGTATGCATGGAGAAATGTCTCTAAGATTATAATAAGACAATCATGACAAATCTTGTTTAGATGATAAGGCAAAAGACTTCCAATATTTTTAAAGAGATAACTTTAAAAAATATCCTCATGAATTGTTTATAAAACTAAAATTAATGCTTTAAAAATACAAATGCATATATTTTTCCTGAGGACAGAGGAAGTATTTACATCTTCCTATAATGATTCTAGAATGCCTATATTTTGACAGTGGAGGAAATGATTTTTTTTTTATCTGTGAAGAGACAATTTAGCTTCACAGTAAGTACATTTTAAGTAATGGAGGAGTTTAAAAGTTTGCTGTTTTAGTTTTAATTAAATACATTTGATACTTTTTAATATTAAAATTAATACTACTATTTTGGAGCAACTACCACCTGTATATAGTACCCTACTGTTTGAATCTGAATGTAAAGAGTTGAATTTCAATGAAGTCTTACAGTTTTCTGAGTTGTTGCCATGGTGAACTGGGAGTCTACAGAGCAGGCATGTACGTGTGCTGATGGTGCTGTAAATTTCACCCAAGCAAAACATTAAAATTATTAAGCACTCAAAATTATGATATAGCTGCCAGGTTTGCTCCAAAAATGTGAGTAAATCATTCAATCTTTAAATGGTATAGATAAGGAAAGTCTTTAATATTTCAAAAAGCACCGTTTTATATATGAGAGAATTAGATTTAGAAAATTTATAAATTAGATATAAGAGAATGATTATCGGATATAGATGGGTGGGATGATAGCCTGCTGAAAACCAAATGTAACTCAAGCTTCAGAATGTACTGAACACCACCACCTGAATCTCTGCATTTCTGGATAGCACCTGAGACTAACAAAATACTTCCCCATTGTTCCTGGATCTGCATACTACTAACTCCAGTCCACTGCTTTGAAGATGACACACTGGAGGCTGTGAGGAAGTAATGTTCACATAGCAACTTGGAAACACAACAGTGTCTATTCATTCTATGTCGATAAGTATCATACATTGATTATATTCCATACAATTTCAAAAGTAGCTTACTCAATGGCTCATTCATTGTCATCTAACAGTTATGCTTCCTGATTTGGTGACATCATTATAAGTGACTTTATTGACTACAACAGAGTCTAGGAATAAAAAAATTCTGTAGACTCTTTATGAAATTGTATATAAGGGGTCTTTTCTTTGTAATTGCCACATCATTAAGAATGATCACAAGAATGTCTTTCCTTATTATGAAATGACCTGGAAATAATCTATGTATTCATGTTGTGTACTTTAAATCTTTTACCTCAATACTATTTTTTTAAAACTACTTTTAAAATACGTCTTTGGGGCCGAATAATCAAACTAGCTTCCTAAAACCTTAGAGCTCTTGCCTTGCCACAGGTGTGATTTATGCGACAGCTTATGATTTCAGACTTTTTGTACATAAAATTAATTCTTCATAGTGCAGCTTTTATTCCCACCAATTGCAAATTTAATTCAGAAATCTTGTAATAATGATGTTAATGTTTTGAAACAAAGCCTCAGGCAATAATCAAAACACAGTCTGTTAGTTGACTATGTGTATCCTGACAGGTTAGGTATGGTAAGATCTTATTTGGTATTCATAAATAATGCTGAATTTAATTCATACATTTCCAGAGAGATTAATAACTTTTTATCAAGCTTTATTTTCTATCTTCCTGGGACCTTTTGGGAGAGTAAATATTGATTAGTATTATGATTAAAGATATGAGGAAACTTATTACCTCGGCCTGGCATACTGCATCCCATAGTCTGTACCCAATCACTAGGTCCCAGAAAAATGGGGCTGCTTATACAACCCAGTTCTTCCCTAAATCTGTTGGGAAAAGGCTCTCCCTTCTCATGCCCTTATCTATGATTGTGTGCACCCAGTCCTAGGTATTCACATGTACTCAGGGCTCCCTGCACCTCATGCCCTTTTCTAAAAGAGTATCCTTTAATTCATGCCTCCTAACAATCTTCTTTTATGAATGGAAAAACTTTGTTTAGTCATCCATCGAGGAAGTGTTCATTCTGGGATTTGCAATCAGTTCGTTTGGCTTAGGATTCTTCTCTGTGACATATTAGCATTGTGATACATTGATTTCAACTCTAGTAAGCCTTTGAGATCATGATAAAATAATACTTCTTCCATGGATGTTTCTGTCCTCCTTTAACCCCTCAGCTCTCTACGGTCACTCTACCTTCTTACCACTGCGGTTAGTGATGCATATGTCTTGTTTTCTATTAGGTGACACCCCTTTGGAGGCAGGGCGCTGACTCATCTTTACAGCTTCTGTAGTAAATAGTAAAATTCCTTTCATGCCTTTCATAGGCCAAGCTCATCTCACGGTGAAGGAATGAAAATATAATTCAAAATGTATCACAAAAGAGTTACTAAAACAATTTTAATGTTCTACTTAGCCAGTCTACAAATTGCAAAACACAATTACCCAACTTGGAATTTGTTTCTGCTATTAAGATTTTTTAATGTGTTGGTTTTGTAAAAGGGAACAACTGTTTATGCATTTTAGTTTCAAGTCTATTCATTCACTTGAATGCATTGCTTGATTTTGCTGAACCAGATAATAATATTCACAACTATTGTTCCAGGAACCAAGGTGGATTTTGCTTACTGTAAACAACAAGTTAAACTGGAAATTGCTGTTTACAATAATGACTATGCCAAATGACTGATTTTCCATGAGCTGATGTATATGTTTCATTATCATATGTATATGTATGTTGGAATATCTAGACAACATTAACAACTTAGTTTGGGATGAGAGGAAAGAGCAATTACTTTTTGCACAGTTACAAACTAATGTAGTTATTTTAAAAACTCATGAAGATAAAATGGACACTTTGATATGATTAAAAGTAAGCATGTTAACTCGCACAGTTTATTGAATTTTAAGGGGAGGAGTGACTAGAAGAGTGTCTGAGCCTGATACTTAAGCTGCCAGGAGATCACTCGCTCTCCCTCTTTCTTTACATGATGCCACTGCACCATTTAGACAGTTGTCCAGTAGAAGTTTTTAAATTTCTTACTTCTGCTTATGTAATATCAGCCACAACTGAGAAAATAATTATAGCCAGATGTAAGTTTGGGCAGTTATCAGATTTGAGGGATGCTTCTCAATCTCTCATACTCAAATTTAATATATACCTTGATTAAAACCATATAACTCAACAAGATGCTTCCAGAGTCTGCCCCTTGACTAAAATCACATAACAAAGAACCATATAGTAATTTGGAGACTGACACAAACTTACTGAATTCAGTCCAATGATTCTTGGGAGAGTTCAATGATAAACCTTAAATATTCTTTTTCTTTTTTTAAACTATGCAATTTACAAACATGTAGTTCACCTGGAAAAATACAAAGCTAATTATCTAAAGCATGATTTCACCAGTATTAAGAGTACAAGACCCCTATCCCATGAACCATTCCAGCATTCCCACTGAGGAAGGACCTCAGTGGGTTGGGAACAGGGAGGAGGGAAGTGGGGGTGCCATCACAAAACCTGCTCATACAAGGTATCAAATTATTAACAGTAAATAAGTTTCAAAAATTAAAAAGAGTAAAAGAACATTTCTTAATATGAAACACTTTGGAACTATTTTTCTTGAATTCCTAAATGGTCATTTAAGCAATTTGAAGCTCAAGTAATGAAGCCATAAATGTTAAATACAATATGTATCATGCGTCAGAATAGATACTAATAAATTATTAACAAAATAGACTCAATCTAGAGACCTAAATGAACATGGCAGCTGGGAGGGGGTTGACCATCAAGTCCATGCTAGTAATAGTGTTTAGTTATTTTATTAATTATTTGTGGAAATCAAGGGTCTGCTTTTCTTGAGCTTCAAACCATATAACTCAACAAGATGCTTGTAGAGTCTGCCCCTAGCCTAAAGAAATTTATGGGATTTTTTTTTCTGAGCAGGTGGGTACTCTTTCTTTAAGGTGAGTGTTTCTCCAATTAGAATGTTATTACATTTCTTCCTATTGTCTGCTAACTTATGGCCTATAACTGATAAAAGAGTATTCAAAGGTGAACTCTTTGAAAGCTAGAAAGGATATTAAAAGCCATTATAACTGGCATGATATTGACCCCCTTTCCATTCCTTTCTCAGTCACCACTTTTCCTTTTTTTTTTTTTTTGACATATCTCTGTTGCATCAATGTGCCTTGGACACTGTTTCCCACAAATAAATACTAAACTATCCTTATGCCTGATAAAGAAAATTGATGACACTCTCATTTCTTTTTCCTCATAAAAAAGACCCAAATGAGTAAGCCCTTGACAAGTGTGACTCCCTACTTACTGAGCAGCCCACTGCAGAACCATCCAATGGAGACTGATGCCCCCTTCCCAAGTTTAAACAAAGCCATTCAATTTGGTTTTACACCCAGGTAAGTGGGGGAAAAGAGACGGAGGAAGACTGAGAAAAAGGAAGACAGATCAGCATAGCTTGCCAATATCAACCTACATGCAAGTCAGAGCAGATTTATGATTGCCTTTCCCCTGGAGGTAGTGACTAACGCACGCACACTGACCATCACCGTAAAGAGGTAAAGAGAGTGAAATGGCTCAACGTACACACACCCCGCTCCATACCGGGGACGAGTCTCCGAGCTGCGGCGTGTGCTCTCGGAGGGCCAGGCTGAAGCTGACCGCCCCCACGGCCACGCTGGACACCCCCAGCCCTATCTCCAGCACAGAGAGCACCAGGAGGCTCCCAATGATCTGGCCGCTGGTGCACATCCTCCCCGAGTCATCATTCCTTCCAGATCAGAGAGGGAAGCCAACCATCCACCTTCTTCCTTCCTCAGTCCTCCTTCCCCTGTCCACCCACTACCAGATCCCAAAACTTTTCTTTCTTCACCGGTGAAACATTATCCACAAGGACTGGGTTTCCAGAACGCGGACCGTATCCTCTGGTCGCTCCAGACGTCAAAGAACTGCTCCAGCCCCTGGCACGTCCCCACCGGGACAGCAAACAGATCTTCCCGGACCTACTGGGGGTGGCAGTCCAGAGCGGGGCACCGAGCCGGGCTGGAGGTTCCGAGCCGGGAGCCAGGCGCTGTCCAGGGTCCTGCCGCGTCCCAGCTCCGCGCGCAGAGCCGCTCCCTCCGTAGCCCGGGGCACCTTCCAGGCACCCTCCTGCTCGCGGCTCAGGCCAGGAGCTCAGCTTCCAGGAGATGCTGGGGGTGCTCCCAGCTCTCCCCTGCCGCCGCCTCTCGCCGCCTCTCCTTTGTTTTCGTGACCACGCAAAGTGCTCCTGCGAGTCCCTGGGTCCCCAGGCGAGCGGGCAGCGGGCAGCGGGCGGGTGATGTCCAGCACTAAGCTTCTCGCACTGCCTGTGTCGCCAGGAAAAGCGACCTTGTCTGATGGCCTCTTTCCGTCTGGGCTTTTTCTCCGTCGTCTTCGTCCTCTTCCTCCCCCTCTCTCTTGATCTGATTGTCTCTCATTGCTATGACCTCATTGGGATTTAAGAGGGTGACCAAGGAGGGAAAAGCTCGATGTATTTGTGGATCTGGGACCAAGACTCTTGGCTGGCTGGCCTTTGATCCCTCCTCCCTGGACCCTAACCACAGGAATTCAAATGATCCCTGCCTTCGCATCGCCCCCACTCGCTCCCTCCTGGGCTTCTCTCCAGCCGGGAGGGGCGATGCCTACGTCAACGCAGGGCTCATGCTGAGCAAAACTTTCTTCTGCGTGAACATGGGGTGAGGGAGCAGTGAGCAAAGAATAGCCAGACCCCTCGATTTCACCAGGATTCCGGAGGACTGTCATTAAGGAGCAGACTCCAGCCTGCTCTAAGGAGAAGCTTACAACGATTATGACTTGTCACCTTCCTAGGTGTGGGGGAAGAAGGGCTGGCAGAGCCACACTTCGGTGGGGGGGACGTGGCCACTGCTGTCTTCAGACCTTGGAGTCTTGCTTCCCCCTAGATGGGTATCCAGTTCTCCAATGATGCTTGTGCAGCACAGACCCAGCACATCTGTGTCCTGTGTCACTCACAGTCACTTGAGATCCACAGCTTAGTACTACACTGCATTGAGCATTCTTACAAAAGGAAGAGTCTGGCTCAAGGTCTGTCTTCCTCCCTGTCTTTAAGGCCTGGGAATATTTGTTGTCCTCTTGTACGTTTTTAGAATTCCAGATATTTGGGAACCGCTGCACATTAACCAAGTGTTCATTCACTGATGTTCACCTTATGAAACATCAAAAGGTGTTCCATCAAGGAAATCCAGAAAGCAAATAGTGAAGGAATGGTTTTGAGGTATGGGTCATGTTTCTCAAAAAAAGTGGGGGGGGCGGGCTTTCAGCCTATCCAACAAATGGTCTTGGCAAACCTGAATTTCCACTTGCAGAAGAATGCAATTAGATCCATATGTTTCACCCTGCACAAACATAGATTAAAAATAGATCAAAGACCTTAACTTTAGGTATAGAATTGAAGCTGTTAGAGGAAAATATAGGAAATTCACTTCAAGATACATACATAGGCAAAAATGTTCTGAAAAGAATTAATTTTGATCATGGATTATTTAAATGTTTGTTATTTCAATTTTATGGTGGTATAGACACTGGAATGAATAGATGATTCTGGTTTAAAAATTAAGAAAAAGAAAAAATCACAAAATGATTTCAAATAATTTAACAGTTTTGAAATGATAGAAGTGTGGTTAATATTTCACTACTTTTGTAAATGTGGTTAGAAAAGTTTGTACCTAAAGATTTACCTAGCATTTAATGATGTGCTTCTGCTAGGAAAGAAAATATAGAAAATTAAAAAAACCTTTTTTTTTTAAATTTAGAAGATCAAAAAACAGAAGCAATTAAAGCAAGACTCTTTTTTGATTAAGAAGTTTAGTACATGATTTATGGTAAGTTGATCATAAGCCCCTCCCATTATCCTATTTAGTCTCTCCTCCCCCACCCCTACTGCACTGATCTGATTCCTCTTTCCAAGTAGTTCCTCTTTTTTTTGATGTCTCATTCTCTCTATTTTTTTTTTTACATAGTGTCCTCCACCTATGTAAAAAATGTGAATGGGCTCAGTATTGTGCAGATCACAAGGAGGTAGGGACATCCATTGTAAAGTCATAAATCCATCAGTCACTTCATTTCTAGAGAATAGTACTCTTAAGTATTCCTTCTACTCTCTGGTTCTTACATACTTTCAGCCCTGTCTTCCATGATCCTCACTGAGCCTCATAGGGCATGGTAGAGATTTCTTCTGTAGCACTGAGCTCTCAAGGGCCTCTTGTTATCCATTCCTCTATGGAAGGGCATTTCGGTTGATTCCAATTCTTGGCTATTATGAATTGAGCTTCTATAAACATAGTTGCACAAATGTCTCTTTCCTGAGAAGTGACATCTTGCGGGTAGATGCCTAGTAGAGGGATAGCAAAGGTCCATTGGTAGCGCTATGTCCATTCTGTTGATGAGTCTCCACAGTGCTTTCCAAAGCTGTTGAACAAGCTTGCAATCCCACCAGCAGTGAATGAAGGTTCCTTTTTTCCTGCATCCTCACCAGCAATTATTGTTTTGTTGTTTTTTTTTTTTTTAATGATTGCCATTCTGACTGGGGTAAGGTGGAATCTCATTGTGGTTTTAATTTGCGTTTCCCTGATGCCTAAGAATGCTGAGCACTTTCTCAGGTGTGTAAAGGCCATTTGTGTTTCTTCCTCTGTGAATTCTCTGTTGAGATTAGTGCCCCAATTTGTGAGGGGGCAGATTGAGTTTTTGATATTAATTTTTTTTGAGTACTCTGCAGGTTCTGGAAATTGGGCCTTTGTCTGAGTTGTAGCTGGCAAAAATCATCTCCCAATTTGAAGGGGGTCTATTGTCTCTGAGTATGGTGTTTTTGTCTGTACAGAATCTTTTGAGTCTGATCAGGTCCCATTGGTTAAGTGACAGTTGCACTTCCTGGGCTACTGGGGATATGCTCAGGAAGTTATTCCCTACTCCCATCTCATGTAGGGTTCCTCCTATTTTTTCTTCCAGGGTATTTAGAGTTACATGGTTTAATATTGAGGTCTCTGGTCCATTTGGAGTTGATTTTAGTGCATAGTGAAAGGAGTGGATCTATTTTCATTTTTGTTTACTCTTGTATATTTACACCATGAAATTCTATTCAGCTGAAAGGAAAAATGACATAATGAAATTTAGGGAAAAATGGTCTGACTTGGAGCAGATCCTACTAAGCAATCTCTCAAAAGAACAGAGAGCCAAACACAGCATATTCTCCCTCATATGTAGTCCTTAACTAGCTAACCGTAAACTATGCAGACTAGTAGAAAGAAGTGAGAGGTTATGAATGAGGGGTAAGGGATGGGATAGGGGAATGGCTTAAGCATGAGGCTAAACCAAAATGGGTTTTAAATCATAAAATCCTCATGAGCAGACTGTAACCTATTAAGCAAGTAGTGGGCATTGTCTGGCAAGAGGGGCCATGAATAGTAGGGGAGAGAGTGTTAGCCTGTGAAAAATTGATCTGTCTGACAACCCCTGGTCACCAGTTCCATCCCTCACTGAGCTATTGACCAAAGTGACCCATGAGTTTCCAAAAACAAGACAGGATTCTGTCAAAGCTCTTGAAAGCCCACCCCAGGCCTGAGGCAAAACCCTGTTGTTGAAGAAACTACAGAAAGCCATTGATCAGCATTGAGAGACCCTTCGAGGTCCAGAATGGTAACCAACCCCCAGATGGTAGTTAGTGTAGTGCTGGAAGGCACTGCATAAGCTGCCAGGGGAAGCTGGTCAATGACAGCTGGAGTAAACAGAGACCTCTGACATGAAACACAGTCTGCTGCCATGAGTAGGCTGTCCACGCCTCCTACTGAGAGAGAACAGGGAACCAAGAAAAGAGCACTTGTGCAATGGAGGACCCAAAACCTGGGGGAGGCAATCAACAGCTTTTAAATCCGGCCAAAGATTCCACTTAGTGAGGGGGAGCCCTTAACTGGAACTGGGGACTTAGGGAGATTTGCACTGGGAGTCAGACTCTTGGGCCCCCAAGGGCAGATGCGCTATGTGAGAGATTGAAGGAGAGGCTGCTAAAAATGGAATCTAGCTAATTCAGAAATGGGTATCTCAGTTAACCTATACTGATCTCGCTCTCAGATGGAGATTGTGTTTGTATCTTTCAGAATGCAGTGAGAGTGCTCTGGCCCATCCAACCCTACCAAGGAACTGCAGGCCTATAGCTGACATCCTGAGAAGTGATGAGCCACCCCTGACATACTGTGGAGGATCCATATGGAACCCCGCAGGGAATGATGGGATGAACAAGTGACCTATAGTGACAGCCAATCAGTCAACACAGAACAAGCCAGTGAGACAGACAGCAATGATTTTTGACACAACCTAAAGCAGAAGTACAGAGACCCCTAAGATCTCAACAATAAAACAGCCTTAATACTTGCCCACCACGACTCGTAACTGAGCAGAAGAGGGGGTGGAAAGATTGTGAGAGCCATGGTGGGGGAGAATATCCAGAGACATGGCCCCCTCAGTATCAACATACTAGGGCCAGCGGAACCAGGATGACTTCTAGGCTATCCATGGTCCCCAGCCCCAAAGACTGATCCAGACTGCCCACGGAGGAGGATATCCAGCAGAATGGGTATGGGGAAGAGGGGTATGGGGAACTGGGGATAACAACTCATTGTTTGCCCATTAAATAGTGTAACTCATTATGGACAATAAAAAAAGAGCCTCTTGTTTTCAGCACTTTGATGAGTTTTCAGTCTTTCCAGTACCACAGCCATCTCCACAAAGAAGAGTCTCTGCTGAGTGATGAGAGCAGCATTATTTCACATAACTTCCGGTGGCAATTAAGCTCAGAAGTAGCTTCAAGTGCTGGTGATAGTGCCTGGAGAAAGTATAAGATAGTACAGTTTTGTGTTGAGAATTTTTTTTCATTTATATCTGAAATATTATGTGATTATTGACCTTTAGACATATAAATTTGTATATCATATGTAAATTATGATTCCTACTTTGTAAGAGTTTGGATTGTCTCATCCCTACTTACTATGAAGAAAGTGGGTCTGTCCTTACCCTCCCACTGTCTATAAAATGCTACAGTGATCAGTTTTCAGATACAGCCAGGCAGGTATAATAGACTGTGATCCCTGAGGAAGAGAAATAGGTTTTGCTGTGTTTTTTTGAAGATAAAAACTTTGAAAAATATACTTATTGTCAATAATTAGATACATTGTATGAGCATATCTTGTGGTACCCCCACTTCCCTTCTCCTTGTCCCCAACCCACTGGGGACCCTCCTCGGTAGACATATTAGATCAATTCAAGGGGTAGGGGGGTTATAAATTATACAAGAGGTAGTCAAGTTTTTTTTTTCTTTGTTATTGTTTCTGAGGAGGGCAATATCTCTGGATATCCTCCCCCACCATGGTTCTTACAATCTTTCTTCCCCCCTCTTCTGGCAACTGAAAGAAATAAGGTTTTATATCTTGGTTTTAAGACACAGGCTCTTTATATTGTTTCAAGATGAGGCTGTAGGTCAGAGAATACTACTCTTACAAAATTTAGAAGGTGAATAGCTTAAGTTTTTGGGGGGAGGTTGTTGTGATTTGAATGTAAAGTGTACCCCATAGACTTCTGTTTTGTGATTAATCCACATATTCAATCCCCAGCTGTTATAGCTTTTGGGGGATAGAACTTCAATGGAGGTAGTTTGTCATTTGGGATGGACCTAAAGGTTTAGTAGTCCAGCTGTACTGGGTGTCAGCTAGTTTAATTGGATCAGTCTTGGTGCTACTTTTCGATGATGTACCACAATGTGATGCTTCTGCTCTTCCATGTTTTTCCAGCCATCCTGAAACTTCCCCTGAAACCTGTAAGCTTTAAATAAACTCTTTGTCTCATGAGCTACTATCAGTGAGATCCCCACCCGCACATCCACCCATCAACAAGTAGGAAAATCCAAAAGAAAGTTGGTACCAAAGAGTGGGGTTGTTGCTGAGATAAACCTGCCCATGTGTTTTTGGAAGTTTGGAACTGGTTTGCAGTAGGAATATGAAAGGATTTAGAACTTTTGATTATAGAAGCTGGCTATAATGTTGGGAGAGCTTGAAAGACCATTCTGGTGAGAATTGGAAGGACCTAATTGCAGAAAGAGAAGTACAGACTGTGAAGGCTTGACTTAAGAGGTTTCAGCAGGGAAAATACTTTCTCAGGACTGAGCTAGAAGCAGTTTTTGTGATGCTCTGGTGGAAAGGCTGGCTGTATTCTACCCCTGTCCTGAGAAATTGAACAAAGTTGAATTTTGAAGAAATGGACTGGTGTCTTTGTAAGAGGAAAAGTACAGAACAGAAAGATATGAAGTTTGGTATAAGAAAATGTGAACAGGTTTGGATCTCGGGCACAGTGACTACTTTATGTGCAATTGTTAAAAAGATTACTACCATTGAGCATAGGACAGATGTTTACAGGAGGAGGGGTGACTCTCTTGACAGGAATGGGCCTGAAGTAAGAGTACAAGATGACTTTACAGGTCTTTAAGGTTGTCTTCATTTTTTGTAGCCCATCTAGTACTGATTTTAGATGTATGACATGTATAGGAAAAGGGGGTACTTAAATGCACCTGGTTATGTAAATGGCCATTGAGCAATGTAAGGAAGGGTTGAAGTCTCTGCTTGGAATCCCTGTGAGGCCATGGCATATAGACTTGAAGATTACCTGTGGGTTACAGAAAAGAACTCTTGATTTTGGAGATATCAGAGCTATGAGGTGGCTTTGACAAAACGTTCTTGGCTAGGGTGGATCTCCCCAGGCTACAGGCAATATAGCTGGAGATGCAGAGAAACTCAAACCTTTTAGAGCACTTCATCAAGAGTCCCCGTTATTGTGTAGAGATGTAGGATTTGATGTTTGGCCTGCTGATTTCCCATCTTGTGTTGATCCATTACTTCACTATTTACATCCTTTTTACAATGGGAATGTTTACACTGGGCCATCATGTATTGGAAATATTTGTTTAGCAGGGCTCACAGTTAAGAGACTCTCTTGAGTATCAGATAAGACTTTTTGGACTTTTGAAGGGTATTGGAATTGGTAAATACTATGGAGACTTTTAATGTTTGACTGTATGCATTTTGCATCATGAGATGCTCATGAGTCCATGGGTCCAGGGACATACTGTGGTGAAATGTCCCCCATAGCCTCATGCATTTATTATACTCAATCTCCAGCTAGTGAAATCTTTGAGTGGAGACTTGATTGAGGAAGTGTGTCATTTGGGCTGGACCTTGAGGATTATTAGTCTACCCCTACTGGGTATTAACTAGTTTGTTCACTCTTGCTGCTACCCCACAGCTAATGAGACAAAAAATGTGATGATCACCCTCTGTTCTGCCATGCTTTCCTTAACATGTTGAAACTTTTCCTTAAAAACTGTAAGCTTGAAAAAAAAACACCTTTCCTCCCATGAGCTTCTTCTGGCTGTTTTCTTTTTCTCTCTTAACATTATAAAGGCAACATTATCAGGGGCAGTGAATATATGGGCTAAAATGTTTCTTAGGAACCCATATATTATATCCTTAATCCCCAGTGGAATGATGTTAGGAGTCACATGTTTTGGGAAGATTAGGTGGTTTATGAAGGTGGAGTATCCATGTTGGAATTAATACCTCTTTAGAAGAAAGAAGAGTAGAGTTTACTGTTGCTACCATGTGGGGATACAAGAAGAAGATAGCTTCTTCCACATCAAGAAGTTTCTCCTATGTGTGAATCTGCCACAGCTTTAAGCTTACATTTCTCAGCCTCCAGGATTGTATGGAATAACTTTTATTTATTAAGCTACCCAATGTAAATTATGAGCTACCAGAATAACCTGAAATGACTAAACTGATTAAGTAGCCAAAATTTTCAGAAAGAATAGGAGTGCTATGTAGAAACAAAATCATAAACCTCCACAGGGAATTTTTGAGTCCATTCCTAGATTCTTAGCCATATAATTGTAGAATGCAACTTCACAATGTTATGTAAAATTTTGAGCTGGGGATGTCCAATTTTTCTTCCAAAATGTGCTGAGGATTATAAACTCATGAATTCAAGACGCTCAATGTATTACAAGTAGAATAAACAAAGTAACTACAAGTAGGACAAACACACCAAAGCACATGCCAATCAAACTGCTGGAAACTAGTGATAAAAACTGAAACTCAAAAAGAGTCAGCAGAAATACAGCATATCATTTAATTAGGAACAAAGATAATGCTTTAGTTAGTGAGATGTCTCTGTGGATAAACCTCTTGCTGTTCAAGCATGAACACCTGAGTTCTGATCCAAAAACCTCATGAAAAAGCTTGAAGTGCTGGCAGGCTTCTATAATCCTAGCACTATAACAGCAAGTTGGGAGGCAGAGACAGAAGCAATTCCTGGAAACTTGAGGAACATCTAGCCTGGTGAATGCAGCAGGGAATGATAATGAGATCAGGCAATCCTGCCTCAGTTGAGAAGGATGATGACTGCAAACCCTGTGAAGTTGGATAACTGGCAGCTAAAAAAAAGATACAATAGGGGGCGGAGCAAGATGGTGGCCGAGTAACAACTTCGCCAGGACTCTCCTAAAGGTTTGACCCCCCTCAACTGCTATCCAGGCTTTGGACACCGGCCGAACCCGAGTTCGAAATCTCCCCCCCTCTCTGCTCCCCTGTGGAGCAGAGGGCCGAGCCCTCCCGCCCCGGCTGGCTGGCTCCCGCCGCCATTATCCCCCG
>PVHP010025819.1:0-25204 GCA_004024765.1 Zapus hudsonius | reverse complement strand
CTCAGAGAGCCATAAATGTCTGTCTGGGATGCTCATATAGTTTGTATACGTTCCCAAACTGCAAAATCTCAAGGAATAAGGTAAAAAAGATGATATTGATTTCTTTTACTCCAAAGAATAAGTAATTCTTTAGGAATAATTGTATACATGCATGTTCATATGTGTGTGTGAATGTTTTCATATATGTGTTTGTATATGTTGTGGGTGCCTTGTGTATGCATGAATATGGAGGCCAGAGGACAACCTTGGATTCTTTAGGCATCATCTCCCTTTTTTGTTGGGGGGAACCTCGTCATAGTAGGTTGGAGTAACTGGTCAGTGAGCCCCAGGGATCTACCTGTCTCCATCTCTCCAGGCCAGGGTGTATGTGCCACCATGCCGCCACAAGGAGCTTTAAAAAAAAGATGTGGATTCTGTACCCAGAGGCATTGTCCCCCCCCCCCAAAAAAAAACCTGTCTGCTGCTGATACAACACATACTCCTTGGTCCCTTGGAGCATTCCAGCAATCCCATTGAGGAGGGTCCTCAGTGGAATCCGGAAAGAGAGGAGGGAAATGGATGTACCAACACAAGACTTGTACATACAGAGTTTCTACTTATTAATAAAAATATATTAATAAAAATAAATATCTATAAAAATGTGAAAAAAATAAGCTTATAATACATATGTTACAAATATGAAAGCAAATGAGAAGAATGTGGGGGAGAAAGGAAGAAAATTAGACACAAAATGCATATCGGTGAAAGTCTTTCCAAGGCAACAGAACATGTGACTGTGGTTATCTGCCTCTTGCCTGTCAGGACACTGGACATCCATTAGTGCAGGAGAAACAAGATGCTCTTGATTGCTTGTTTTACTTTCTTTTGCTTGTTTGTTCTGTTTTTCAAGGTAGGGTCTCACTCTAGCCAAGTCTGACCTGGATTTCACAATGAAGTCTCCGTGTAGCCTCGAACTCATGGAGATCCGCCTACCTCTGACTCCCAAATGCTGGGATCAAAGGTGTGTACCACCACGCCAAATTTTTGTTTTATTTTATGTAACAGAGCTCCAAACAGGATAGCTGAAGCCTCTCCTGGCTCTGGAAATTCCACTGCAGGCCAGGTGAGAGGACCATGGAAGTGACCTCTACTAGGGTTGAGAAGTAGAAGAGGTAGCATGCAAATCCATCCTTCATGGATGAGCTCGCACAATGGAAACTTAATTTGCCATAAAAATCACTTCAGCTTTTCTAACCACACTAACTTTAAAGAGAGTCTATATTTGACTATTAAATAGGAAATACATTATGGTTAGTACACCATACTTCATCTTCATCCAAGTTTCCCTGAGGGCCCCTAAGTGGTAAATAGATGATTGTTGCTCTTTATTTAAAAGCCAATTCATGGAGAAACCCAGATCCCTTGATGGGCTGATTAGAGTAGAAATCAATTCCAACAGAGATAGAACACTTCCCATGATTCACCCTGCTACTTAGAGCTCAAATTCACAGAATTTTGGTGCCTCTCTGAGAAGCAAGCATGGCAGAAGGAACACAAAGGTCAATGTCAAAACATTTTGCAATTATTAAACTTTTTCTTTGTTTTTGTCGTGTATATGTGAATACATACATGTATATATACACAAATTTGTACACATATTTGTGTGTCTATGGAATATGTGCAGTATGGTGTGTTATGTGTGGTGCACGCCCATGTGTGCAGATGTGTGCATACTTGGGTGGCTTTCTTTATCCCTCAAGTGTGTACCCCCTTGAGATGGGGTCTCTATCTCAAGAAGAACCTGCTGTTTTCAGGTGGTGAGCCTCATTGATGCTCTGTTCTCCATCCCAGTGCCTTCTGCAGACTGGGGCTACAGATGTACATGTACCCAGATTTTTCTGTGGGTTCTCAGGGAATCCAACTCAAGCAGCCTCAGGCCCTCCCAGGCCCTCAGGCCATCTTGCCAGCTCATAAGTGGTAAACATTTAATTAGCCACACAAATTCCTGTTGTCTAACTAATTTGCTATAAACAAGTATACCAATACTTCAAAGTCTTAATAGATACAATTTAAGAGAAAACATTGAAACCAGTAGAGTTAATTTAATAGTTAAGAAGTATGCTGAACAAATTTCTGTGTGCTATCTCATTACATGCATAACAATATCATTACATTGTTTAACTTTTCCAGATGAGGAGACACAGCTTTATCTTGAATGTTTGAAAATATGCTGAAGGACTGGGCATAACTCAAGTCTGTAATCTTAGCACATAGGAGTATCAATTGAAGGGCTAGGGTTTGCCAGAGGGCCTCCATTTTGTTAGCTATTAAGACTTTTCTGTAACCCCTTGTTCTAGGAAAAAGCCACCAACTGTCCTGACCCCCCAACCCAACCAATCAGATCATAGTTTCCCCAGAACCCAAGTCAAAATAAATTACCTGTTCCTAGTTTCCTCAGCAACCATGTCAAAATGACTTATGTATTATTATTCTAGCCTGCTACTATAACGACAAGTCCCTACTACCCTATCCCACCCCTGGGTCCAGCCAATCCTGTTAAAGTCACCATGGCAGAGTTTGCCAACATCCTGATTCTTAGACCACTAGTTCCTAAGAGTGGACCCTAGGACATCTCCTCACTTAGACCTGACCAATCCTGTTAAAATATTCCCCAACTCCTCCCTCTGGCCACTGGCCAGCACCTGTGTGTGTGTGTGTGTGTGTGTGTGTGTGTGTGTGTGTGTGTGTGTGTATGTATTTTTCTTTAAAAAGCCTTTGAGTGAACACTTCAGGGACTCAGTTTCAGCTCCTGAGTTTGGCTGTATCCCTAACTGACTAGATTGCAAATCCAAGGCAATAAAGATTTCCTGCTTCTGAGCTCATTCGGTACCTGCCTTGTCATTTGCACACACCCAGACCCAACACTAGAGTGAGGCCAACTAGACTGCATAGCTAGACCCCATCTCAAAAAATTAAAAATTTTTAGAAGTGTTGTCCAATTACATAATCAATTAAGAGGCTGAGCAGAATTTGAATCCAGACCTGCCAGGCCTTATAGTGCAGTCTTCCATCTCCCCTTCTGTATCCCTCTCTGGTTGGCACATTAAACTTCTATACATCTGTAAAACGAGCCTGTTGACTATCTGCATTGTAGGCTTTTAAAGATGTACATGCTTACAGATTAAGGTAAGACAATAAATGTTTCCTGAGCAGACATTTCAAGTACAAGTTATGGTTTTCTGTTATTGCTTTAGTTACATGTGCTTTATTTGACTAAAAAAGAGCAATGGCTTAAAAGTGATAATTTAAAGGGAAATAAAATTGTTAGAAAAGAATAAAAAACATACCCTTACTATGCAAGGATTCCATATATATATATATATATATATATATATATATATATATATATATATATATATATATTTGTGTGTGTGTTTGTGTGTGTGCACAGGCTAGGCATCTCTTACCACTACAAAATGGAATGCCAGACACTTGTACTGCTTTCTGCATCTGGCTTTATGTGGGTAGCTTGAGAATTGAACCCAGGCCAGTTGACTTTGCAAGCAAAGGCTTTTAACAGCTGAGCCATCTCCCCAGTCCCAGGCAAGTATTCTTTAACATTTCCCTGGGAATATTGAAAAGGAATTGTATACTCATCCTGGTCCTGCCTTTGGGAAGCACAGTACATTATGGTCTGTAAGTATTTACTGTAGCATTATCTTATATGGCAGAAGGTTTGAGACAGCTGGAATTGCTCTTTATTTGAGTACCTTTCATATTGTAATCACTAAATATGCCTCAATTTCTATACCCCAAACTATCAATAACTCATATCCAAAATACACAGCAGATAGAAGTTTATGCGGACATGCTTAGGAAGACATCCCCCCTGTGATGGAGTCGGTGGGCTTTATTACCACAGTCTTCCCAAGAGCCTGTCAAACCTATGTCCTTGCCCCATCACCTCTTGTGAGTCTTAAGTAAGTTCTAGAAAATGCAGTGCAGGTGGAGGCAAAGGCCACCACTGTCTGACCAGACACAAAAACCACTCTCTCTTATCTGTGTGGCTAAACATAAAGGATGCTGAAACCCTAAAACATGGAAGAACCACAGAATGGAAATAATATCCACCCATGAGCTGCCTGCCTCTTATTGGAAGAGAGAGCCATGCATGTGAAAACTGTTTAGCTATGCACAGCAGTAAAGGATTTTGTGGAGATGAGAAATAAGCCCAGTACAGCATAGCTGGTGGTCCTCCCCTTCTGAGTGTGAGCACTAATCACACACAGTGAGGGGCTGGCTACTGGGTTGGGAATATGCCTTGGGAGTTAACAGCTTGGGAATGACATTTAAAATCATAAATTTGGTGAAGTGACCAGCAAGTGAGTGGAGGTAGGGAAGAGATAATTCCAGGACTGTGCCCACAGGCCTCACCAGGGATTCTTTTTAATTAAGTAGAAATTTTGCATGGACAAATCATGTGTTGGTACCAACATTTTCCTCCTTCCCACCCCCATTCCACTGAGGGCCCTCCTCAATGGGATTGCAGCTGTGCCCCGTGGGGTTGTGGGCTATGAGTTGTTCAAGCAGCAGTCAGTCATTGAATGTGTGTGGGGGGGTAGGGGGCAGGAGAAATGCCTCTGGATATTCCCTTCCACCCTGTGGTTCTTACAGTCTTTCTGTCCCCCCTTCTGCAAAATTCCCCAAGCTGTGCTGGGCTTCACCAGTGTTTTAAGGGCAGTGAAATGAGAACACAGGACAAATGTCTTAGAGGTGGCCTTAGGCAGGCAAGGATGAGAGTCTCTGGAGGTCCTTTGAACAAAGTATCTCAGTTTGTTGATGTCGGCAGAGTGATCAATGGTGTTTGTTGAATACTCCTGAAACAAAAGACGATGGAGGAAGAGAAGTGTCCTTTGACTAGGATAATGTGAAGGTCACCGACATTAGCAAAAGAAGTCCAGTGATGAGGCCGGAGCCCAAGCCAGATGGGAATCATCCCACAAGAAAGGAAGTGCATGTGATAATGTGAGGACTTTCACAGTGACAGACAGAAGTGTATGCTTGAAGATGAGATGCATTACAGTAGGTTTGTAAGCTAGTGGGAATGGTCCATTAAAAAGAAAAAAAATTGATAATGCAAATGAGAGGGGTGACATTTTTGCTTCGTTAGTTCCTTAAATATAAAACTGGAATGAGATCCATTCTGGGCTATGTTATTGGTGATTTAAAATACAAGCCAACATTAAATTTAAAAGCAGGATATTAAAATTATATAAGATTACTTATTTAGGTAAAAAAGGTTTTATAAAATAGAAAACTAGAAAATATACATTAAATATTGTTTATACCTGACTGATAGATTGATTTTTCCCTACTCTTTATCATTTCCCCTATCTTCTAATTTTTAAAATTTATCATTGTTAATCATATAGCCTACAGTAAAATTTAAGATACACAATACTTGGGAGTCCTCAGTAATTTGATCTTCCTACAAATCACTTTTAAAATACAATTCTATATTCCTTCTTTGTATTAGATAAGTTCTCACTATGCAGTTCAGGCTGGCCTCAAACTTGTGATCATCCTTCCTCTAATGCCCAAGGCTAGGATTAAGGGTGTGTGCCCTCCAACTCAGCCACATAATACTAGCTTCCTAATGTCTCTGGAGAACAGGAGTGCTCCTCTGTTTAGTGTGTCTGTGAGGCTCAAACAAGGAATAGTCATGAGGAACACTTTCCATACTATTACAATCATTGTCCCACCAATCAATGTGCCTCCTTTCTCAGCAGTTTAAGTCACGAGGCCATTAAAACAAACCATGTGGTAGTGGAAGAACCAAGCCCAAGGAACAGATTGCCTTCTGATAGAATTCCAAATGTGCATAGAATTGAATTGAATTGTACCCCCAAAAGGAAAATATTCAGGAAATTACACTAGTCATTCCCCCAAGCAGATTTTACAGGAAAAAATTCTAATTTACTACAAATAACTAAAGTATTTTAAGAACATAAGCTTCCAAAGAGATGCCCTTCAGAATCGAAGAGTGTGTGTGTGTGCGTGTGTGTGTGTGTGTGTGTGTGTGTGTTCTGTATTTTAAAATATCCCCCAAGGACTGCCAAGTTATGCCTTGCTGCTTCCTGTTTTTCTTCATCATGGCCTGGGCCTCAGTCAGTTGCTCACATGTGAACCCAGAGAGCCTGATTTTAAGCCTATGATTCCTTCACTCCCCCACCAGTGCTCTCGTGGGGGTGTTTTTCATTCATGCTCAAGAATCACTTTTCTGTTCCTTCTCTTCAGTGGCTCTGAAATTTTTCTTTATATCCAACATTTGCTGTCATCTTCTTTGTATGAATTTTGATGACAGTTTCTTTACTGATCTCCCCTAAGAAATTTTCCTAAGAAGGCTGGTGTCCTTGGTTAAAACTTCTCAGTGTTTTCCCTTGACCTTTCAGACAAGTCCATGCTCCTGTGGAGGAGGCTTTGGTTTAGTTCAGTCTCATCTGTAACCACATCTCTGGCTTCCAGGTGCCTATCAAATTTCTCCCAGCTTGCTCTGCTGGACAGCTCCTCTTTGGGCCCATCTGAATCCCTACCTGCTCTTCAAACCTGGGCTCAGGACCACACCCTGAAAGCTTTCCATACAGCTCAATGTTGGAGTAGGGTATTTCCAGTATGTCTACTCCACTACTGTGTGAAGGTCTCATCAGATGAGACACAAGAATTACAACTGTCTACATGTTTCTCTATTCCTTAAACTCTGAGTTTCTTAAGGCCAAGAATGAAATTTTGCTATTTCCCATTGATGATACAGGTGTTTGCGTTCATTTGTGAGGAATATTATACAAAGAACTATAACTTCCCTGGCCAAAATGAAAATATAGTAGACACACTTGTGACTCTTCTAGAAGATTATTAAAGAATGGCTCCATGCAGTTGGAATTTCCCTGTGAATTTCATATTGGAAGAAAGAAAAGCCTGAAGCCTGGGGACAGACAGAGGAGGAACCTGTTCCCAGAAAAAAACTTCACACAGTTATGACAACTGGAGCCAGGAAAATGCTGGGTCAGTTATGGGTGGATCATGGCTTGACCAGTACTGCTTGGCTAAGCCAAGTTCCTTCCCTCTGAACCTAAAACCTCATGTTAGGACCCCATGATGGACTGGAGGGTTCACTGGATCTCTTTATTTGTTGCTCTTCCCAATGCGGTCAAATCAAATCCATTCCCTCTGCTCTTTGCTCTTCTTTGTCTCTGTAATTGGCCTCTTGAGGATGAGTGGCTGAGTCTAGCATGCTAGAGCTGCCAGGATCCAGACGTTGGTCCCTGTAACTTTGGTAACAGTACCAACAATTGGGCCATTTAGACAACGGAAATTGATTTGAGAACATTTCTTAAGGCTAGAAAATAAGATCAAGGTATAGGCTGACAAGGCTGGTTCTTTTTGAAGGTCTCTCTCCTTTCCTTATAGATGGACATTGCCTTCCAGCATTTTCACAAGAACTTCCCTCTGTATAGGTCTGTGTATTCACCTCTGCTTCTTATAAGGACACTGGTTGTTATGGTTTGATCCAGGTGTCCCCCACAAACAAATGAATGTGTTCTGATAGATCGATCCTCAGCTGATGGCAATTTGGGAGTTAGAATCTCACTAGAGCTGTGTTGTTGGGGCGGGCTTATGGGGGTTATAAGACAGCTCCCCCTTGCCAGCATTTGGCACACCTTCCTGCCACTGTTTGCAGTGCTGTGGTGGAGGTGATGTCCACCCCTCTGCTCATGCCATCGTTTTCCCTGCCAGGATGGAGTCTCCCCTCAAGTCCATAAGCCAAATAAACCCATTCCTCCACAAGCCACTTTTGCTCAGGTTCTTTCTGCGCAGCAACTAGAAAGCTGACCACGGTAATATTAGATTAGGTCTATCTCAATGACCTCTTTAAAGATCCCGTATCCAAATACAACCCCACCCTAGGGTACTGGCATTTAGGGCTTCCACATATGGAAGGCAATGGATCCCAGGACCGTTTTCAATAAGGTGGTGTTGTGCTGTGATATGGTGATTTCATGTCTCTGGCAAGATTTATCCTTGTCTGGTCCAGAAATTGAGGACTTAAACGTTCTTCCTCCTCCTTCTAACTAGTGTGTTTCATAGATTGCAAAGCTGCTTCAATCTACATTAAGGATCATCTTTCCTAAGAGATAGATAGAAACTGGGTTTGGAACCTAGGGCACAGCTGAAGCTCAGGCACTGTCTGAGAGCTGGAGCATGGAGACAACCAGGTACTTGACTCAAGGCTGAGATTGCATTTCACCAAAGGCATTCACCAAATGGCTTGTGAGTTTCATTAAACAGAATCTTGCAGTAAGTACACAAATTAGCACAGAGTAGGTACTCAGCAATTAATTAACTGAGAAAACTAATTAACCACACCGGAAAGTACAGAAATTTTCAGGTGTGGAAGTTTGAATTTTCCCTCTCTCTCTCTTCAATGTATATTTGCTGAAAATTCCTCAAATTGGGGCCTTTGGGTTTAAGTCAAAAAACAAAAGAGATGACAGTCTCTGCCTTAAAGGGACTTACTTTCTAATTGGGAAAGACAAAAATAACCCAAGTAGAAGTAAAAATAGAAAACACACTAGAGGTGCTATTTGAAAGATAAGCAGGTAGAATGCCAAAGAGAGTTAAGGAAAGGACTGAAACTTTAAAATGTGTCCAGATAGGGGTGCCTCAGTGTGGGACACTGGCCATGTGGCTGCCTGGGCAGTGGTTTTGGCAAAGCAATAAGTGGGGTGTATGTCTTTCTCATCTGAAGAAAAAAGCAGACAAACCAGCAGTTGCCAAAATGAGAACCATAGAATACTGATCCCAAAGGATTTCTATATATACAAAGGAGTTCATTTGGGGGTTACCTATTAGATAAAAACTTATATTCTAGGAAGTCTATAAGGAAAAATTTTACACAGGAAAATCCATAAGAGTAATTACTGGCCCTCTGTTTAAGTTAAACAATAATGCATTCCTGTCTGTAAGACTTGAGCTGGCAATGTAAAGTTCATATACACAGTCTGAAACACTGTTTTAAGCAAATCTGTTTAGAAAAACATATAGTTCTAGGTAACAAGTATGTGGTCTCAGAAAGTTACTTTCTTTTTAAACTGTCATCATTTGTAAATCTCATTATTCACATTTCACCAGTGTGTTGTGATCTACAGATTTTTTTAAAAGTGAAACCCACTAATTTCTTGCTAGAACCAAGTGGTCACAGAGGGACTAAGCTCTTCCTCGGGCATTCATCTCTCTTCCTCTCTCCAATTCTTTGATGTTTAAGACTTGGAGCACCTGAAGTGTCCTTTATAGTTTCAGTGGTACCTACATTTGTCTGAGGTTACGAGAAAGCACAATGTCCCATTTAAATGGAGACACCTTGAGCACAGGTCTCCTGTCATGCTAAGAGCATTATACTGACAGTAGCAGAGGCCACAGGGACACTTGAAGTTACTGAGACCCAGGACCCAAGCTAGGGCCAAACTGGATTCACCTAAGCCTGTGGCAGACCCCAATCAGACATGTGCATGCTACATCACAGCAATATAGCCATCCATATTTAAGCACTGTGTCAAGAGCATGTGCCTTTTCACAGACTAGGTATGAGTTTTCTCTTTTGCTGGAGCTTAGAACACACTAGTATGTGACTTTGGGGGATTTTATTACCCTTCCTCTTTGAAAAGTCATCATAGATGAAAGAAATTCCAGTTACCCTCATTATACAGGTACTGAATCACACTGTACCCCATGAACATGCACAATTATATGTCACTCTAGTTTTATATATATATATATATATATATATATATATATATATATATATATATATATATATATAGTGTGTATTTGGTTTTTCGAGGTAGAATCTTGCCTATGTAGTCTCAGGGTGGCCTTCAACTCACAGTGATCCTCCTACCTCTGTCTCCCGAGTGCTGGGATTAAAGGCGTGCGCCACCACACCCGGCTTTTTTTTTTTTTTTGGTATATTTTAAAACTACTTCACACATCATTTCTTTCTGCCCTTCCATTCTGGATTAGGGCCTCTATGGCCTTGACCACTTCCTATCCAAAGAAAATCATTAACACATACAACTACCCAAATGGTTCCATGAAATTTAAAGCTTGATTGGAGCATCACTAGAATGGATGATTGGAGCATCACTAGAATGGATTCATTTGTGTGTGTGTGTGTGTGTGTGTGTGTGTGTGTGTGTGTGTGTGTGTGTGTGTAAGAGGATGAGAGAGAAAGAGAGAGAGAGAAGGCAGTAAAGCTGTCTGCAGAAGAATTGTGATAGGAGTGTAGAGTTTACAGCAGTATTGACACACTGATTTCTGTATTGCCAAGGTCAGAGTGCTGTTTTAGAAATACAACTTGTAAAACACAATTGACTTCTTAGTACCTGTCAATCATTATAAACATTTGAGTGATTTTTATTATAGAAAGAGCAGTTTCCATTGATACTTAAAAGCAAAGAGAAATAAGAAGTTGAAATGACTGCAGAGAAAATAATAGCTCACCTATAGGATTCATGACACCTTAAATTCTACTGTTTATGCTTTTACCTGAGCTATAAGAATCTTTGAGAACTCAAGAGCCAAGGGAAAGGAGATGATTACTAATAAAATTAGGTATTTTCCATTAAAGAAAATGTACCACCACCATTATAATCTACTATGGGAAAAGTGGCTTTCCTGCTTTTTTTTTTTTTTAGCAACACAAATTCTCTGAAGTACTTTGTGTTTCCTATTACACAAAACACTGTATTTGTTGATAGTTATACCACTAAGCTATTCTATTTCTAATTAGAGGCTTCCAGAATCTATTATTATCTATAAGAAAATTTTTAACAAAGTAATGAAATTATGACTATGTGTGTGCACCACACGCACACACATGCACACTTCTCTGATGAATGACATCATTAGGGAGCATTTGGAAAGGAAAGGACGTCTTTTCCTATCTGCATAATTCAAATTTGCAAAACTAGCCACATGCCCTCCACAAAGTACTTACTTGTGAACTAAGAAATCCATTACTTAAAGGAAAAGATTCTCAGAAGGTTTGTAGCATTCCAGAGCTCTTTTTTTTTTCAGAGATCTTGTCTATATTATAATGTTATCATCTTTTTTTTCTTGTTAAAACTATTTTTATTTACTTGCAAAGATGGTGAGGGGCGGGGGAGATAGAAGTGTCTCGGCCTCCTGAGACTTCAAATGAACTCCAGATCCATGCATCACTTTGTGCATCTGGCTTTACATGGTCCTGGGGAATTGAACCCTTTGCTAGCAAATGCCTTTAACCACTGAGCAATCTCCCTATCATCTTTTTTAAACTTTATTTTATGCTAACAATTTATCCATTACCTATAGTCCTGAGATTCAATATTTGCTTAAGATAATTATTTGCTCTTTCTCAGATGATATTTTTCAGTATTTTTCTCTTTCTTTTAATTATCAAAGGACCTTCCCAATCCAGAACTAAATGCATTCAGATTTACAAAACAAAATGGCATCTCAGCAGGCAGATGCCACCTGAGGAGCTTGACAAATCACCATTCTCACAGAATGATGCCTTCTTACACCTATGAGAGGTTCAGTCCTTTGCTATAGAGTTTTACCCCTTATTAAAATAAGATACCCCTTTCGGTAACTTGCTTTTCCCTTTTTGTTGGAAGAGAGTTTGAAGCAGTTACAGCAAGCATCTTGAGTGTGTCAGTGCACTGGTGGTGGGGAAGGAACATAGCCCATGTCTGTGGGGTTCCCCTGGGAAGGAGGACTGCTATGGAGATAGAAAGAAGCTAACCGGTAGCTCCTCCTGATTCCTGGTTTCTGCTAACTCTGTCTCTCTAGTGTTGAGGTTGGATTATGGAGATCTTTGGGAATATAACACCACATTGCAGGCACAGAAGTTCTGCTGTTACTTACAGGTAACTTGCTGCATCAATTTTCCTGCTCGTAAAATTCTGAGATGATTGTGAGGATTCTATGGACTGATGCATAACCCACAATGCCTAGCAGTTGTAATATGCCCTGTGTTTTCCTTTCTTTTGCTTTTATTTACACTACTGCTCCATGGAAGTGCCTTATGATCAGGCCAGTTATATATCATGACATCTTTGTCTCTCATCTTAATGATGCCAACAAAGTCTTGTTGTCGTCTCAGGAGAAAGCTAGTTTCTTTCAGGTAGTTTCAGTTAGAGACAGGAACCCACAGAGTGACTCAGAAGGACCACTCCAACTTCATAGGACTGGAACTCATGTCTGATCCAGATTCATCTACAACAGTGGCAGTGCTTGCTACTGCCCACAGTCTAGCACACTTCCTAGATGGGCTGGTCTTCATTACCAAAGTGGACTAGCCTTGGCAGTCTGCCCTTTAAAGCTACAAACCAATCAGGTCTTCTTATATACCTGAATCCATTTTTAATCAACTATACAGGCTTGTCCATACTGTTTCCAGCCCTCTTTGCTCTCTCTGCCCTGTGACCTTTGCCTGGATACACACAAGTCTGGTTGCCCTCCTACCAACCAGCCTGGCTGGGTGGGGGGGAGAACAGAGCACTGTTTCTTGGCCTAGGTAAACTTCTGCTTGTTTCTGCTTTATACTTTGGGGTAACTTCTCACTTTACCTGTATGATTTTCCTCTGATCTCTGAATCGACCACATGTGTATTTCCCTTACACTCTAGACCTACCACATGGGGATCTCCTGTAAACTTATCCTGCTACCTGTGTAACTGTGGTTCATGAATTCCTTGAGGGGTCATTGTACACTAACACCCTGGTTCGACCATGCAGTTGGGTGGACAGAGTCTTGGGACAGCAGTGAGCCAACCAACAGGCATAGCCACCCGGGAGGCACTTGCAGTGAAGAGTTAATTTATTAACCCAAAAAAAGGTTGTTTATATAGAGGAAAAACCAGAGGCAGGGGCATAAGCAGCAAGGGGATTGGTAGGGGCAGGGTAGTCTGTGGATGTCTCATGAAGGGATTGTCAAGGGCCAGTAACCTGTGGATGACTAGTTTGCATAGATAAGTTGAGGGGGCTTTTTCAGCTCCAAGTGGCAGGAAGTACTTGCCTTTAGGTACGTACTGGATGGTGGTGGCTGCAGAGGTACTGTGACCTTTAAACTTTTATTGCCCAGGCTTGTTATTATAGCTGGGGTATGTGAGTGCCAATAAACTCAGGCCTGGAAGTGCCTGGGTTTCTCAAGGTTTGTTGCAGTCTGCCAGGGGGGCTGGAGTTTTTAGGATAAAAGAGGGAGACTTTGATGGCCAAAATGCCTACCGGTGGTCTCAGATAAGATTGAGATTATTGGGGTTTCAGGCCAGCCTCAACTTCTTTTCTATATCCTCGGTGCCTCTTAGCAGGGTCCCATAGTAGTAAGCAAAAAAAGCATACTCCAGCATTCCAATGCTTACAGCTCCTCCCCACACCCATCCACTTTGTGAAGCCTCCCCACACCCATCCACTTTGTGAAGCGCAAGATTCTCTTGCTCCAGGATTGGCTCCAGGCCTTTATTTACAGGGAAGACTTAGGTTAATCAGTGATAAAGAGATAAAAATAAATCAGTGAGAGGAAGGGCTAGGGGACACTAAGAAGGCAGGTACCACAGGTGTGGGAGAGGGATGCTAGAGAAAAGTGACAGAATTAAAATAGAAATGGGGAAGAAAAGATAGAGGAGATGAAAGGAGATTCCATGGTTGTCCCTGGGGAATATGGGACACCTTCTGTAAGAGATCCAAAAAGATCCAATCTACCTTTAATTGAATGGTGGTCATTTAAACCATATTTCTTTTTTTTTTTCTTTTTGTTTTTGTTTTTGTTTTTCGAGGTAGGGTCTCACTCTAGTCCAGGCTGACCTGGAATTCACTATGTAGTCTCAGGGTGGCCTTGAACTCACGGCAATCCTTCTACCTCTGCCTCCCGAGTGCTGGGATAAAAGGCGTGTGCCACCACGCCCGGCTAATTTAAACCATATTTCACTTCATCCGGGTACCTGAAGCTAGCAACCTGAAGTTTATTTGGTTTACACATTGTCTGACTTACATAATTAGCACCTAAAATGATACTAAGTTGTTATCTCATGGTTTCAAATGTACTATCTCTTCAGATAGGCAGAAAATGGCTAACAGTGCTTTGTATTTTATTTATTCACATAACTAACACTGATGGAAGGCTTGCTGTAGTCCAGGCTGTGTGTGAAGCTCCCTGTAATGGCTCACAGTCTATGGAGAGATGTGGGAAACCATTCATTCTTGTGTATGATGAGTGCAATGATAGAAATCAAAACACGAGATGAGGAAAGAAGAGAAGTGATCCTTTCAAACACCTATAACAAAGCCAGGCACAAAATAAAAGCTGAAATCCGCACGAGATCCAGGAGCAGAGAGTGCAGGGGCTGCAGAGCAAATGCAAGGCCATAGCAGGGGCCTCATTCTCCACAACTATAAAATGGCGTCAGTGTAAAGGGGATTCATACTGTAAATTTGTGTCTGTCAATCAGACTCCATCAGTTGCTGTGCATTGAAAGCCCAAGGAATCACTTTAATGAAATGGGACACAGAAATATCCGACAGTGTCTTTATGTTCTTTTCCTGTTTCCCCCTTGCAGTGCTGGGGATCACACATGCTAGACAAGAGCTCGACTACAAAGCTACTAAGCTACATTCTCAGCCTCATGAAGTTTCATTCTTAAGGAATTGTCACTGTATTGGAGAAGATAATCCAAATAACAGATGTAATTAGCAAATGACATGTCTGAAACAGTGAATCAAAATAGCATGAACTAAAAGTACATGGACTGACAATTATCTATTAGGTAAGTTTTTCCTGCACCAAAGAGCTCATTGACAGTAGAAATCATCATAGAAATAATGTTTGAGGTGACACTGTGGACCACCAAATAAAAAGAATAGGAATAGGAATAGGAAGAGGTATCTACTGGCCACACTGTGGTTTGTTTGAAGAATAGAATAGAGGAACAGAATAGGGACAGAATGTGAGACAAAACTGGGCATTCCAATCACACCTTAGAAATATCCACACCCAATAGGCAGAACTGTCTGCTCTCTTCCATTCACACTCTAGATGCCAAGCAATAGATATTTGTATAAACAACAATGAAACAAATTACATGGGGACAGTAAGCCATGTTACCCAGAAAGTCCACTTCCTATTCTAATCACAAAGTCTATAAATTCAATATTTAAGTTCATTTTTCCAATTTAAATGTACTTGATTTGGGCTAAGCAGGGTGCTATACAGTGAATGATAATGGGTACAGAGTTCTATATCATGGTGATTGTAGTAGTTTGAATGTATGCCCCCCATAGATTCAGGTGTTTTATTAAAATTGAGTTTTTAGGTTCAGGTCTAAGCAGGCACACTCCTGCTACAGGGGCTTGTGTCACTGGGGGCAGATCTGAATTCCAGGCTAAAGGTATGCAGAGAGGTTTGGAGGTCTGGCTGTGCTTGCTCCTGGTGCTGGCTGTTTTGTGGTCTCTCTCTCTCTCTCTCTCTCTCTCTCTCTCTCTCTCTCTCTCTCTCTCTCTCCTCTAGGATTTATAAATGCGTGCCAGATTCTTCCGCCATTTGATGGAGCTTCCTGTGGATCTGTAAGCTTGAAATAAATCCCTTCCTCCCATAAACTGTGTTTGGTTTGTATGTTTCTTCCAGCAACATAGAGCTGACTAAAACAGTGATGAAATGTTTTGAAATTAGATGGTATCAAAGGTTATATAATTCTGAATAAACCCACCAAATTTTGCACTTTAAAGAAGTGCATTTTACGCTCAGGGTCTTGTGTTGAGATTACAGGGAGCCAAGGAGAGTCCAGAGACAGACTCTGGTGACAGCAGGACACTCACTGGCAGCGAATCCTACTTGTGCGGAAGGTGATTTCCCCTCCCCCACCCTCTCTGATCCCTGGGCCAAAGCTTGCCAAGTCCTCGCTTCATGTGTCAGCATGCATGTCGGCTGCTGCTCAGACTGACATGTGTAGACCTGCAATTCTACTGTAGTTAAATAGTAGCCATAAGTCACAACCTCCATATGTTCCAAGGGAGACCCAAAGGAGATAGGAGAGAGCCCAGAGCAAGACTCACTTCTTAGGCACCTACTGTAATTGGTAGGCAGGCATTAGGCCTGGAGTTCCCTGAAGAATGGATACTTCCTGTTTCCCTAGAAACCTCTGAAATGAAAACATCACAGTTACCCTTCTATAGGATGTTAAATATTACAAGAAAGGGGAGAGCTCCTTCCTCCTGACCAGAGGAGCAAAATCCTCTAGTCCTGGGTAGAGCCTCCCAGGTCAAGCCCCTCCCTTAGGTCAGTTGCTTACAGATCCTCATTGCTGAATATGCCTGCTTCTCTAAGCACAAACTCAGAAAGTGTATCTTTTCCTCTTTCTGTGTTCTTTCAATTCTTTGGGTGCTGGCCAAAATCCTAAGCATGTCTGTCCTGACATTTGGGGCCTTTGCCACCTTTTTCTCAATAAATCTCCTTTGCCTAAAAAAAAAAAAAAAGTTCATTTTATTGCATGTGAAGCATATACCGATAGTTACTTTTAAAAATCATAGTTGAAACCAAGTAAAGCTTAAACTCTAAGTCAGTCAAGGAACCCTTAACTGGAATTGGGATACATGGAAAAATCTTACGGAGACCAAAACCCCGGGCTCCAAGGGGAAATTCCCACTACCAGAGACCTACATAGAGGCTACACCCAGTATAATCTTGCCAAATTAGCAATGTGTGTCTCATTTAACCTATACTGATCTAACTCTCCAATGGAGATTCTGTTTGTATTTTTCAGAAGGCAGTGAAAGATCTGTGGTCAACCCACATCCACCAACAAGCCATGGGATGATGGCTGAATCATGTCAAGAGATGAACCACCCATAGCCTATCCTGTAGGCCCCAAATGAAACCTATGAGAAAGTGGTGTGATAAACAAGAGACCTATCACCACAGCAAGTCAGATAACCCAAGATAGGTCAACAAGACAAACACCAATGACATCCAACACAGTCCAAAGCAGAAGTCCAGAGACACTTAAGATCTCAACAATAAAGCAGACTTGAAACTCACCCACCATAACTCAGGGAACTGAGCAGAAGAGGGGGCGGAAAGATTGTAAGAGTTATGTTGGAGGAGAATATCCAGAGACATTGCCCCCCTCAGCAACAACACACAAAGTGTGTGTTGAGGGGAACTGGCTACCTCTTGTATAATTCATAACCCCTACTCCATGGACTGATCCAGTATGCCTAATGAGGAGGATACCCAGTAGATTGGTGACATGGAGGAGGGAAATGGGAGTACCATCATAAGATTTGCTCATACAATGTATCTATGTCTGGATAATAAAGATGTCAATAAAAATGGGAAAAATCATAGTTGAGATTCAGTCTTAACTATGTTATAGCCCAAGAATCCAAAAAACAGTTCATAACTTAACCTTATTATGGAAAGCAAGGGATTTATATTTCAATGCAAATAATGACCTTAAACTAGAGAAAATTTATTCTTTTGAAACATTAAAGCACATTAAACAGAAGACCAACATGGAAATGAGCATGGACTCGTTAACCTGGAGATGAAAAGAATTTATGTATTAGAGAACTAGCAGATGGATTGTTGCCTCATTTGGTCTTTTACCTGCACATGTTTATTGAGAAATCTGACTAGAAGTATTTTTGTAGAATTGTAACAATCTGTTATCATTTGCGAAATCACACTTAGAGATATCCCTAGGCTACTGAGCTCCATCTATACCAAGACTGGAATCTCTGGGATGAACACTGAGGAGGAGTTACTCAGCAATCACAGAGGTGGGGTATCTTGACTTAATTTCTGATGCCTTGAGTGCTGAAAGATGAGAGTTCTTGAGACTACTTGTGGGGGGAGGGAGGCAGAGGTAGAAGGATTGCCATGAGTTCAAGGCCACCCTAAGACTATATGGTGAATTCAAGAGCTTGACTAGATTGAGATCCTACCTCAAAAAAAAAAGCAAAGAAAAAAGGGGGGAAAAGGAAGATGGGAGTTCTTTCCTGGAAGTACAGACTTTCCTCTAACATGTATGACTCAGAGGACATCACTTCTCATCTGACGTCCACTGCAGACTTCCATAGCCTCTGGCTGGTAGGAATCTGACTCCTGTAAGTCTGTAGTGTGTGGGAAGGGGGTCACTAGACAAAGGTGGTAACCGAACAATCAGAATGTGTCTTGTCTAAACTGAGATGTGTTGGAAGTCTCAAACAACCACTGAAATTTGAAAACTTTGGTTAGAAATCTAAAATATGCCTTTTAACATTTAAAAACAGTTATTATACACTGAAATGGTAGTAGCTTGGATATATTGTATTAAAGTATATTTATACCCTCCCTCTAAAATTTTTACCTATTCTTTCCTTTAGGATGGACAATTGAAAAAAATGTCAACTCAGTTTCATTGAAGGTGACAAAGAATGAAAATCAAGAAAGGTGAAGAAAGAGATATGGTAAGCCTCTGTGTGTATTTTTTCCTATAATTTGATATAAACAAGGAGAAATTGTGAGAATCAGGTTTGAGATGTTTGTCTAAAAGTTTATTTACCTCTTCAGTCATGCTGAAATGCTAGCATTTTATCACACAGACTTTTTTCTTGTACGAGAAACCAGCCAAGGGGAGGTGGACTGTACAGTGAAGAGCCCTTGCTGGTCCTTGCACAAGGCTGAAGGAATTGTGGACAGTTTGTACTGGTACAATTGGATGCTTTGGGGAGCTGATTCAGATGAGGTAGGAGGATCACAAATCATTGGAGCCCTTTGCCCAGATAGAAACAGTCATTTTGAAACTCCGTTCTTAAAATCTATGTGGATAAAGAGGTCACAGCAAGGAGAAAGAGATAATTACATTTGCATTGCATAAAAGGTAGGGCTATAGTCTTTCAGATTGTATTATTATAGTGTTCTATGTTCATTTCCTTTATCTAAATAGTCCCAATTAAAGAAAAGCCAAAATTTGCCAGAGTTACTGATAGATGCATAAAGTTCTTAGCCACCAGTCACCCAAAATCCCCCACCATTATTGGAGGTGTTAGATAAAATAGATAAAAATATGTCTGTAGGCCCTCTTGAATGAGGCATCATTTGGTGGCGAAAGTCACAGGAAAAAAAAAACCCACCTTAAGCAGTGGCATATATGCTCAGATGGTGACACTTATGCCCTGGTGGGTTCAGGAGAGCAGGTGGAGTGTTATGTGTAATTAAAAGCAACTCTGTCACCTGTTAGTTACACAAAGCTTCTATTGTCACATGATAATAAATAAATATGCCAGTTATACTAATGGAAGTTAGTGCAAACTACTTAGATGTCTGTGTATTTTTTTGTGGTCTTTGTTGCTGGGGATATAGCATAGACAAAATTGGAATCAGATTTTTGTTTAAGTGTTTGATAACAAATGGCAGCCATTAGCCCAGGAAAGTCTAGGCTTCCCTCCCAGGCTAGGTACGTGGAAGAACTGTGTGAAGTCAGAGAGCCACTAATAACAAGCTAACTAATGAATTTCCTAATGACTTCTTCCCCTTCTTATAGAGAACTTGACAGGTATATTTGTGTGTAATGCCAGGTTGTAGGTAATGTTACACTGTGTGTGTGTATGTGTGTTCACGTGTGTGTTAGAAGAGAGAGAAAGAGAGACAGTGAGCAAAAATAAGAAAGGACATAATGGTCTATGTTCTAGTCTCACATAATAATATTATAGAGCACTGATCTAGGTTTTTCCTATCTCTGGGGATTATTCTCTATAAATCAGGCACCTTTGCTACATATAGAAAATTGTTATTGGGGAAGGAGAGATGGCTCACTGGGTAAAGTGTTTGCTTGTTCAGGCTCTAGAATCCAAGAAAAAGCTGGACATCGTGACATACACCTGTAATCCCAGTACTGAGGAGACTCCTCGGAGCTTTCTGGCTAGCCTCTGTAGCTGAAACAGTGAAAAGGCTATCTCAAAAATGGTAGAGAGCAATTGAGGAAAACACTGAATATCAACCTCTGGCCTCCACATGCACCTGCACACATGTGCCCACTCACACAAACACACAAACATGTGCATAACACACACACACACGCGCAGAAGGTGAATTGTCATTCCCATATTTGGAAATTCATCATGTATATCCTTTGATATTTTTTGATATTTGCTTAATTACATTTTTATCTCAATTTCATTCATACTTATATGGAAGATGTTAGTGTGTGTGTGTGTGTGTGTGTGTGTGTGTGTGTGTGTGTGTCTGTTTGTCTATTTGGCTTGATAATAGATTAGGAACCAGTAAACATTCTGGGTGGGTGGTGTTTAAATGTTCATTTTATTAAACTGGAAATGTGAATATAAGTGATAAATTTTCAATGTTTTCATATGATTTAAAATTGTGTGTGCATGTGTGTGTGCACGTGTACATATGTGTGTTGCTAGGGATAGACTCCAGGACCTTACACATACTAGGAAAGTTCTTTAGCTACATCTCCAGATTATATAATTATTATTTTTAACAGATCATTGGTCTGATTTAGGACACACTCACCATTACCAGTCATTTGCTCAACAAGTAAGTGGTTTTTAAGCACAATTATGTAACACTGTCTAGATGACATTTAGAAAGTTTATAATTAGGTGAGAAAAGAAAAGCAGATGCCCCTGCATGGAGAAATCCCTACAGATTTTCTATGCTTGCCCTGCTCTAGAAAGGATATAAAAGTTATAACTTGTTTTGAGTAAGCTAATGAGCATCATTAGTTTAAATTGCCTTGTGAATTAGCCAATTTTCTATGTGGCCGGGCCTTAAGAACGTTTTCAGTGTTACTGCTGAAGTTAAGGCAGTGTGACTCTCAGATGAGGATGTGAGGCAGGATTTCATTAACTAATTAAAACATAAATGCCTGTTCCTGATGTTACAACCTGAGGCAGGGCCCTGGGGAGCAGATCAATGGGTGGCTTTCTCTTTAGAGTGGGGCCAGGGAGGAGAGGACAATCACTAGCAGTCCATTGTGTCATTTCCACAATGTTTTGACACACACTCTGACCCCATGAGTTTTCCTAAGTGCACTGAAGGAAGGACCAGGAGCAGCCACTGATGCCTGGGCCATAAAGGGTCTCTTCTGGTCATCCAGCCTATCCAAAAGGACACTCACTTCTAGGAGGAGGGTCTGCCAGAGACAGGGCTAAGAGCAGCCTAAGGGTAGAATGGCAGCTTATGGCTTTTTCTTTGAATGTTTCCTCCTGAGAGGAGGCCAGGGCAAGCTCACAATCAGCTGGTTCCCATTGCTTGCATTTATTTGGTTGCCTTCTTGGCCATGAACAGGTCAGTATTGGCTCTAAAGATTCTAGAAAAGTATAAAAACTTGAGGGTAGCCAGGGCTCAGAGTAAGACACTACCTCATTTTGGTGTTTGTTTGTTTTAATTATCCACACAATTCTTAAAATTTTTTATATTATTGCTCTGGGATTTTGCCTTTAACCCCTTCCTGGTTTTCTTCATCTATTCAGTACCCTACTTTATTTTAGGTGACAATTAACTCCTTATTGGAACTTCTACAGTTTGTGTTTTCAGATGGGATGCTAAGCACTTGGATATATGAGGGCTTCTCTGAAAGTATTTAAAGCAATTATCCAAAACGACTGAAATCAACAGGTGGAAAACGCAGATAAGGTAACTTATTTTACCATAGCAAATTACACCAATTCACGTTCTCTTCTTTGGCATGCCTAATGTAATCTTTAATTGCATATTTGATGGTTCTTTGTTTTCTCCTCTTTGCCCCAGTCCCAGTGATGGAGTGATGTTGTGAATTTTCCACTCTGCCAACCCATCCCCCAGCTCAGTATCTGCCATACAATGGGGACTCAGGATACCAGCCGCTGAATGACTAAATTCAAGTTGTGCTGGCAAGTGTATCGCCTCTAGTTTCACACACATATCCATGGAAATTAAGTCAAATGACTGAAAGTTTGTTTGCTTTGCTTCTAATTAGAATGTTGGATATAATCTGTTGTATTTCTAAAGGGCTTTAAAGCTGACTGAAGATGCTCTTCAAAAGCAAATCAAAGAGAACTATACTTCAGAGCTGAGGTAGAATCATACAGTTCAATCTATTTCTTAGTCAAGAAGATACTCCTTCATGCTTAGATAAAGCCTAGAGGTAGAGCACTGCCTAAGCATGCCCACGGTTCTTGGTGGTCCCCAATAATCCTGTCCCCCTCAGATTAAAAATTAAAATAAAGAAAATCATCTTAGGATACATATGGAGGTGCTATTTTTACATAAAGAATTAAGTCTTGGCTGGATATTTGATGCTGTATGACACAGGGAATTTCCAGTGTTTTTCAGATTTGACTCATGTTAGGATTTTATAATTGGCCGAGGATGCTACTACACATGAATACATACTACAAAACCATAGACATATGTTTTGGGTTGTTTCAGAAATTATTGGATTTTTATCCCAATCCTAAACTAAAACCCATTTATCAGTTGTTTCATGAACACATCAGCTACTCAAACAGCAATTTATTTTAATTTCATTTTTTGTATACATGTGTGGTGTACATGTGAGTGAATATGTATGTAAACACATGAGTGGAAGTATATGTGTACATTTTGTGTGCCTGTGGAGATCAGAGAATGCAGAACCTCAGGAATGCTGTCCACCTCTTTTTGGCAGTGTCTCACCTTGACCTGAAGCTCACAATTGGTCTAGTCTGACTAGCCAGTGAGCTCCAGGAACCCTTCTGCCTGTGTCACTCCAGTGTGGGGATTAGAGGAACATACTACCATACCTGATATTTTTACATGAGTAGTAGGGGATGAATTCAGATCCTCATGATTGTCAGACAAGCACTTTACCCCTGAGGTATCTCTCTAGCCCCTCAAACAGCAACTTTTAAAATCAATCATTCTAACACAATATAATTCAAAGATATACTGATATTTACATGCTGAGTAATATGATGGTAGGAAAACATTAAATGTCTTTGCTTTTTGGTAATTAAATGATTATGTTTCCATAAGAGCAGAAAGCTTTGTATGCACTGCAATAACACTGTAACTCATAAAACAGGAGTTGGGGATCTGCTCCAGAGTGTTTCAGACAGTGTTCCCTGGTGTCAAGTGCATGAAGCAAAGTGCAGGTGTTTCGTGTTTGGAGTCAGGGCTTCAGTCAAGTGTCATGATGTAACATATGCAGACACTGTGAGAAATATCTTGGATTTATTATGTGTTTGACTTTCAACTGATTTTTAGTTAGTGTGCATTCAAAAGACGTTTACTGTTGCCTACTATTTCACAGTCCCCATATTCAGTTACATGACCCCATCTGTGGTTGTGACCTACAGTTTAAGAAGCTGAGGAATAGAGGACCCAGAAATAAAATCATATAGGTTAAGCCACCTGATTTTTTGACAGAACATAAAAAAACACACATTGTAGAAAAGACAGCCTATTCAACAAATGATGCTGGGAAACTTGGATGCCCACATGTAGACAAATGAAAATAGATCCATCTCTCTCATTTTGTACAAAACCTAATTTAAAAAAAAAGATCAATGGCATTAAGACATGAATCTCTTACTAAACTATTAGAGAAAACAGGAAAAACATTTCATGATATAGGCATAATCAAGGACTTTTTGAAAAAAAAAGACTGTAATAATGCAGGAAATAAAACAAAAAATTGACAAATGGGACCCCATGAAAATAAGACCTTCTATACAGCAAAAGAATCAACTAGGTGAATAAACAGCCTATACACAGGGAAAAAATGTGCTAACTTATAGACCTAATAAAGGATTTATATCTAGAATATATAAAAAGTAAAAATTAAATATCACAAAACCAAAAAACCCAATAAATAAATGGGCTTATAACATGAACAGGAAGTTCTCAGTGAACAAGTGGCCAATAAACATGAAAAAAAAATTGTTCAAAGAAGGTCTTGGATAGCCAAAGATTTCCACTGCAAAAGAAATACACAAAGTCATAATACTTAAAATATCATAGTAGTAGCATAAAAACCAGCCACACAGATCAAAGGCATAGAATTTAAGTCCCATCTCTAAATCCAAGCAACTCTAGCTACCTCACCTTTGACAAAGAGGTAAAAAATACACACTGGAGAAAAGACAGCACTTCAACAAATGGTGCTGGAGAAATTGGACAACCACATGCAGAAGAATGAAATTATACCAACTTCACTCACTCTGCACAAAAGTCAACTTCAAATGGATTAAGAGCCTCAATATAAGACCTGAAACTCTAAAAAAAAATACAGAAGAAAAACCAAGGAGAACACTGCATGGTATAGACATAGAGAAAGACTTCCTGAATAAGACCCCAGTATTCCAGGAAATTAGATCAACACTCAACCATTGGCACCTCCTGAAACTTAAAAGCTACTGTACAGACAAACCATCAACAGAGTGAATAGACATCCCACAGAGAGGGAGAAGATTTTCACCAGCTATACTCCTGACAAAGGTCTAATATCTAGAATCTGCAAAGAGCTCAAAAAATTAAACAAAACAAAAAAAAATCAAACAACCCAACCAAAAACTGGGGTAAAGAATTAACCAGAGAATTCTCAAAGGAAGAAATACAAATGGCCACTATACACTTAAGGAGATGTTCAACATCTTTAGTCATCAGAGATATGCAAATAAAAACAACTCTGAGCTTTCATCTCACTCCAGTCAGGATGGCATCCATCAAAAAGTCAAAGAACAACAAGTGCTGGTGAGGATGTGGAAAAGAGGAACCCTTACTACCTGCTGGTGGGAGCGCAAACTGGTACAACCACCGTGGAAATGAGAATGGAGACTCATGAAGAAATGAGAGTGGATCTACCATTTGACCCAGCTCTACCACTCCTGGGCATATCCACTCCACAGAGCTCCTTGCTCAACCATGTTTGATGCAGCTCTATTCACAATAGCTAAGAACTGGAAACAGCCCAAATGCCATCAAGTGATGAATGATAATAAAGATGTGCTACATACACACAATGGAATTCTTCCCAGTGGTAAGGAAAAGTGAAATAATAAAACTTTCAGGAAAATGGATGGAGTTGGAAAACATCCTTCTAAGTGAGGTCATGCAGACACAGAAAGACAAACACCCTGTGTATTCTCTCATATGAGGTTCCTAACTG
>PVHP010025818.1:0-25168 GCA_004024765.1 Zapus hudsonius | reverse complement strand
TTAAAACTAGCTTCCCTAGAGGAAGTAGCCCTCTTCCCCCACATGGCAATTGAGTAGAAGGACTGCTGACCCAGGCCTCAGTGAGGTAAGGCCTGTACCCCTACCCCAGCTGATGGCTAGGGTAGGGGGGGCAGGCTCCAGACCTTTTCTCTCATGAACCTCTCTTTCTCATAAAGGGAGCTTTCTATTATCTTTTCTTAGGCTGTTTATTTAAATAATAAAAGCTCTGTGAACTCTCTGACACGTGTTTTCCCCACACTGGTGGCAGGAAAACTCTATGACTTCCCACATCCAATTTCCCCATCCAACTCCCCTTTTCCTAATCTACTAAATTAGAATAAATGTATAATTAAAAATTAATTCTGTCCCTGTGTACAATTCTTTGGCATTAGAGGACAAGAATTCAGAGTAGGAGGGGGAAGGGAGGATTCCAAAACTCTCTCCCTCTCCCCGCGTTGCTTACTATTAATTAGCAGCAACCCATATCAAAACCATTTATTCAATGTGAATTAAGCCTTGTGATATATGTGATAATTTTACAGAGCTGAGGCAGGAGGATGTGATCCTTTTTTTCTGGCCTAAGATAGCAAATAAGCCTATATATGTTGAATATTCTAAGCTGTCTACATTTTATCTAAGCCCTTGGCAAAGATGATTCCTTTTATGTGTTAAAAGTATCTAAACTAAAATTTTTGTTTTTGTTATTGGAAGTATTCTTTTCTGAAAGTGTGGGTACATAAATACATAGTGTTTGCAAAAGGAGTTTAGGAAGAAGGTAATTTAGTGAATACAGAAAGAAGATGACCACTAATATACAGATATGAAAGGGCAAAAACAACATTCCTACTTCTATTTCATGTGTAGCTATGAAGACTCCGGGGAAAAGCAAGCTTGCAAAAGAAAAGAGAAAAAACAGTAACACTTGCTTAACCAAGAATGGTTTAAATGGGAAGGTTTAAGTTTAAAGAAGATTTTGTTCCTCCCTTAGGAATACTACAACCAGTCACCAAGGGTCCTAGTTCACAAACCATTTTTGACTCACAGCACAGTTCCCTTTAGTAGCATTTCTATCAATAGCAATGATACAAAGGTTATCAATGAGCTCTTTTCCATTGGCTGAGAAGACGGATGTCTGCATTGTCCATTTATTTAAGTTTGTAAAACATGGGTGCATGTCCCTGTAGACCATCAGAGAAGCACTATGAGAGGCATGTTTTCAAATTGAAAGTTCACACTGCTGCTAAGGGGAAGAATAAACGTCAACCAGAGTAATTTCACATGATGACTGGATTGAAAAGTGTCTGTAAGCTTAAGGATGAGCAGAGGTCTACCTTCTGAGAGAAGAGGCATTTTGACTTTTGTAAGGGGAAAAATTACTTACGAACCTATAAGAACTTCTCTAGATAGAGTGTAGATACTGAACACAGACTTAATATTACAAGGAAAGCTATAACCTTGTAACTCAGCTCCTGGTCAAGGTAATGTACTGGAAAACAGAGCTCCATAAAATTCCATATCAAAGGAAGACATATCTCAAATTTTGCTGGTAATTTTCATCAAAACAATTAGTGTCACCTCTCTGGAAACTGTATTTCACTGTCAATTTTACATTTCATATACTATGGGACTAAATTGTGTTTTTTAAATGGAAAAGAAAATCATAGCCTCTCCTTTCTGGCTGCCCACTTGTTATATAAGATGTTGATTTTTCTAAGTAAACTTGAAAAATGCTCTGGTTTCCTAGGAGACAAGAAAATACATAACATGATTTAGAGTTATCTGTGACTCTAACTCAAAGAACTAGCACTTCATATCCAAATATATTACATATACTTGTATCTATTTTCTAAGCTTGCTTCACATTTAAGAATCATTTTTAAATTAAGATTTTAGAATCTTCTGCCCACCTTAATTTGTTTAAAAAAAAACAAGCCTGGGGCTCAAGAAATTGTTCAATGGTTAAGAGCACTTCCTGTGCTAACATGAGAACCTGAGGAGGATTAAGAGATTGCTTGAATTGATCCCCAGGACCCACATAAACAATGGGTGTGCCCATGTGCATCAGCAACCCCAGTCCTGTAAGGGGAGCAGAAACCTGAGTCTCCAAAGCACATAAAAAATTGGCAAGGTTCAGAATCAGTAAGAGACTCCAGCTCAAATAAAAGGATGGGCAAGTGTACCCTGCCATAGGTAAATGCATGGGGTGCCACATGGGAACATACATATGCATACACCACACACACACACACACACACACACACACACACACACACACACATACAAGAAAACCAAATTTATAAGTGGCCTCTTAATAAATTGATTTAAAAAGCAAGAAAATGTCACTCAAAATACAACTATCCTGAAATTGAATATGATTTTATTAGAAATCCACTTTATACTTTCTTAACCTTGAAAGATCATCCCACTAAAGCCAAGATCTCTTAAAACATCCTTTCCTATGTTAACTAAGCAGAAAATATAGTCCCTGTGTAATGACTGGTTAGGAACCTCAAAGATTTTCTTCTCTGATATCAAACAACACGAATTGTGAAATATGAGAATGGACTGGAAATGACAGATGCTACAGAACTCTAATTTACTGAGGCTCACTTGAACTTGTTTACACTCACCTTTCATCCCTCCTTGTTAGTGGGAGTTTTAAGGGCAAAAGTGCTTTGCTCTGGCAGCTAGACTTGGCCACAAGTGTCAACATACCAATTACAGGTAATGCTGAAAAGCAGAGAGAGGTTTCATCAGTGACACATGGGGAAGAGGCACAGGCAAAGGGTGTGACAGGAGCTTTATGTTTAAGCAGATAGTAGGTAAGTAGGCTTAAGGGGTTGATCATTTCTGTTTCTGCAAAGCATTTGTAAGGAAAGGTTACATCCGTCATCACCTGAGAGGAGAAATCTGCTTCTTAAGCTCCCCTGTACCAGTGCGCAGCCTCACAGTCCCAGATATCTGCCCTCATTTACAGGAGTTCTGTGGCCCACCAATGCTTCAGTATGGTTTGTTCCTTGTCATAAAGATGTTTATCAATAATTCTATGTCCCCTGGAATCCAAGATGACTTCAGGAAAGAGTGAGTTAAGAGGAAAGGTTAAAAGGGTAAAAATAAAGCCACAGAGGGACACGATGGAGTTTGTTGGTCCACTGGCAGTGCCTTTCTTCGCCTCATCTGTGCCACTCACATGAGGAAAGAAAGATAAGTCAAGTAGACATGTTTCTCAGAAAATCAAAGAAAAGTTCTTAGACACAAACTTAAATACATGGCTGAGGTAGTCTCTGTCATTGGACCACTTCAGGATGACATCACCTAATCCCTTCCTAACATTCTCCAGAGAGAATTTTCCTCAGAAACTGAATAAGTTTCCTCAGTTGTCTGTAAAAAATTGAGACAGATTCATAGGCTTAAAGCAGCAAAGCTGTCCTGTCACAGCTGCTAATACTAGGAAGGCATATGAAGATTTTGGTGGGGCTGAGGGCTGGGAGAAGAAACACTTGCTGCTGCTTCCCTGTTCACTGGGGCCAGAGTCCTCTAACTTCGGAGCCTCTGGTCATATGCCTCCTGCTTTTCTCTGCTTGCAATGTCTCTCCACCTCTCTTATGAAAACACTTGTGATTGATTTTTGAATCTCCCAAATAATTTGTGGTCTTTGCTCCATCTCCACATTTTTAACACATCTACAAAGATTTGTTTTTGCCATATAATCATCACAGATTGCTAGAATTTGAATGTGAATGTCTTTTGTGAGAATAAATACAGTTATGTATTCTTAAAAGGAATCTCTTTATCTCTAATGGGAAAAATAAAATGTGGTTATTTGTCTTACTACATAAATCCATGAAAATGATGTGGGGAAAAAGGGACCCTCATTCACTGCTGGTTGGAATGCAAACTTGTACACTCACTTTGAAAAGCAGTGTGGAGGCTCCTGAGCAGGATGGATATAGAGGTACCAGTAGACCCAGCTATCCCTCTACTGGGCATCTACCCCCAAGTTTCCTCACTGAAGCACAGAGACATTTGCTCAACCTTGTTTATAGCCATTCAATTCATAATAGCAAAAATTGGAATCAAAACAAATGCCAATCGCTAGGCAAATGGATATCAAAGTTGTGGTACATATACACTATGGAATTCTATGCAGCTGAAAGGAAAAATGACATAATGAAATTTAAAAAAAAATGGATGGACTTGGATCACATCATCCTTAGTGACCTCACACAAGAGCAGAGAGCAAAGTGCCACATATTCACCCTCATATGTGGTGGTTCCCAACCAGGTTAAGCCTGAACATTAAGAAAACCTATCAGTGAACAGAGACTGCAAAAGGGGATGGAAAGAATTGGAGAGGGAGGAGTAGGAGGGTAGGGAACTCATACAATAAACTAATAATGAATCAACACCATAAAACCCTAGCTTTCATACAGTAAGCTCCTTAGGAAGCTGTGGGCACCACTTGGTACGTTGGGCCATGAATAGAATGGGTGGAATCCTAACCTCAAGAATAATTGCTCAGGCCTACATCTACCTGTCCCAGTTATTGGTTCCTTCCCACAGTAAGCTTCTGATCAAAGAGACCCACAAGGTCCCCAAAACATGACAGACTTCTGTCAAAGCTCTTGAATACCTGTCGCAGGCCTAAGATAAGACCCTATTGCTCAAGAAATCACAGAGTATTGACAAACAACACCAAGAGATTCTACTAGATCCAGAATAGTAACAAGCTCCCAGATGGTAGCATGAGTAGCACTAGAAGATGTTGCATGAGCTGCCAGGGGAAATTGGTCAAGGATATTTGGAGAAAGCAGAGACCACTGATATACAGTATAGACAGTTGTCACAAGAATGCCGAACACACTGCTATATGGAAGAGACCAGCAAGTTAAGAAATGCTCTTCTGTGCAATAGTGGCACTAAACTGAGGAGAGTAATCACCGGCTTACTGATTGGCTAAGAGATGTGCTTAATGAAAAGGAACCCTTAACTGGAGCTGGGATCCATGGCAAAGTCATATGGGGACAAAGAACCTGGGCTCCTAGGCACAATTCCCACTACCAGAGAGCAACAGAGATGCTATATCCATTAGAAGCTAGCCATAATAGCAATGCTTGTCTCATTTAACCTATATTGGTCTCACTGTCCAATGGAGACTCTGTTTGTATTTTTCGGAAGGCAGTGAGAGAGCTGGGGACAACCCAATTCCACTAACAAGACATTGGATGATGGCTGACATCCTGGCAGTAGACAAATCACCCCCGGGCCTTCACACAGGGCCCAAATGAAACCTATGAGAAAGTGATAAGACAAACAGGAGACCAATCACCACAGCAAGTCTGATAACTCATGGAAGGCCAATGGAGATAGACAACAATGATACCCAACACAACCCAGGGCAAAGATCCAGAGATATTCAAGATCTCAACAATAAGGCAGATGTAAAATTCAGCCACCACAACTCAGGGAACTGAGCAGAAGAGGGGATGGAAAGAATGCAAGAGCCATGATGAGGGAGAATATCCAGAGACATCGCCCCCCTCAGCAACAATGCACAAAGGGGGAAGGAAAAAAGAAAAACTGGCTACCACTGGTGCAGTTCATAACACCTAACCTATGGACAGATCCAGTATGTGCACCAAGGAAGGACCCCAGTGGGTAGGGGACAAAGAGGAGGGAAACGGGAACACCTCCACAAGATTTGCTCATACAATATATATATATACTTATTCATAATAAAGATATTAATTTAAAAATAGTTTGTTCATTTATTTCTTCATTCATTCATTCATTCATTCATTCAACTAATACTGAATCAAGAGTGACTCTATGCCAGATTGCTAAGTCTGGGAAAACAGCACTGAAATAGAAAGAAAACATGGTACCAGTTTGTGGGAAGTGAATTGAAGTCACTTTCATAGTCCAGGCCATTGTACATAGCAGATATGTGGTGAGGGGGTCTATTTATAAGAAAAAGTGCAACAACATAGTCTCTTAAATGCAGGTCAGCATTCTAAGCAAGCTAAGTAGGCAGAAGATTCCAAACCATACCCAAGGCACACTCATAAACCCCAGTGAGATTTCATCCACTCACTCCACCAACCAACCGTCCCAGAAGAATATCGAACAAGACATGCCTGAGAATGGGAGCACAAAACACTTTCAGGATGTCAGAGCCTCTTTCTGCTTACAAGCACTGGATTCTCAACCTTTGCCATAGATGTTAATTGGTTACATTATTGGGGGATATGGCAAGGCTAATAGAGAGGAAGATGAGAGCCTCTGAGAAGAAGGTTCATTGCACTCACAGATTCCATGGGAAGAAGCAGCATGCTATCAGAGGGCTGCTGGGAAATCCCCAGGGTGGAGGGGAGCAGAGGGTAAGAAGTATCCATGGTCCACAGACTCTCTTGTGGTTTCCAATGGAAACAACAAAGTGGGGCAGGACAAACAGATTTGGGAATGGCAAACTGGATTAATTTTAGCAGTCTCCAAGGTATAGAAGCTTGGTCCTTGGTGAGTAGAGCAGGGGATAGTGGACCCAAGTATAAAAGTGTGATAAAGGAAACTCTTAGGGGTGTGGACTCTGGATTAGTTTCTTTGTATTTGAAAAGTATACCCCCATTTAAAAAAAAAAAGCTCATACCAATGGGTTGAGAGTTGATGAGGAAGACTAGAGGCCAGGGCAAAGTGATGTGGGAATGTCATGCTATTTGGTTGTTCAAAGAAGGCACCCAGCATGTATGTATGTATGTATGTATGTATGTATGTATGTATGTATGTATGTATGTATGTATGTATGCATGTATGCATGCATGCATGTATATATGCATGTTAGAAGCCACAGGCATGGTTAAACAGTCTGTCTGCCAATTTAAAAGACCACAACATATATTAGAACTTCTAAAGTTTTAACTGCTGCGCAAACTTTAAACGTGCCTGGAAGCTGGGGAGATAGCTCAGTGATGTGCAGGGTGAGAAGAGGCCCAGGTGTACCCATACTATAGCTCTTGCTCATGTTCTCATGCTCTCTCTCTCCATCCTCATCAATCAATAAAAAATATATTTTGAAATGTATCTGGATGTAAGAATAAGTAACCAGAAACCTGAGTAAGGCTACTCCTGTGCCCACGCTGCCTTCTGAAATGTGCAGTGCCAATCTACAGCCATGCCACCTCAACATGCCTGATCTCATCTGAAATGTGCATCTCAAGGGAAGCAGCCTATGACCTCCATCACATTACCTGCTTCTGCTCAGTGAGCTTTCACTTTTCAAAAACTGTCTTGGAAACAGTAGGTATCAACTGATGGGCTAATATTCAAATTATTAAAAAAAGATGAATCCTCAAAGTAGCAGTATTTTATTTGGTTGATCACCTAGCTTCTTATTTTTGTTATTAATTGGGGTGGGTAATATCATAAGTGATATCTGAGCTTCCCTGGATGTCAGAGTTCTAATTTGACTTGCTGTGTTTTAATCAAGTTGACACAGTGACAATGTGAATGACTCATCTTTGTTTTTCTTTAATTTGCCCTTTGGGTGACTTTAAGGTGGTGACATAAATCAAAATAGGAATGTCTCCTTGATCTAAGAAGATAAAATAAGAAAGCTATTTGTAGCTTTGGATAATGCCACCACAGTATTTTTTAGCATCCTGAAAAGTCCACCAGAAGGGAAATGTCTCCTAAATGGCGTGATATGAAATCTGGCATGTGTGAACCTTAGAAAAGCTGAACCTGGAGCACACCACCTTCACAGCTCAGTGTGTGGGTGCTGGGAAGGGCCAAAGGCATATTCACAGAACCTCTCCCTGATGGCTGGAGAAATATATTTGCCATTCCAATGAAAGAAATGTCAGCCTTGTGTTCTGAGAAAAACAGCTGTAAGAAGACTGAACAGCTAAAGTACTTATCAGTGTCTCATTGGCAGCATCCAGCAAACACTGTTCTACCCAGTTACCTCATGACACAAAGAAAGTTAGCACTAGCAAGACATCATCATTATCCAGTGTTGATTTAGCTGTTCAGCTGAGATGAGACTACTAAAATCCAGAAAAGAGCTTCCTTTGACCATGTCATGTGGCTAAAGCTGAAGATGAGAAAATTTACAACTAGCAATCACCGATTTTATACAAACTCAAATTTATCCCAGGACAGGCAGAACATTTTGCTTTCTACTCTTGCTTGGATCCACAGCCCTTACTCATCACTCATGTGTAAATCTTTTAGTCATATGAAAAAGTTGCCATTTACATACTACATGTTTGTAAGAAGCACAGAGATATTCAACATAACCCAATTTTCACAGCAACTAACATTCTTCCTCTTCATGTTTTTAATGCTTTTCCAATTATATATTATATAACCAATTGTATATTATGCATATATATTATATATTATAATATACCTAATTATATATTATGCTACCATTTGTATATAAACCCATTTTAGCAGTAACAACAGATTGAATGTATCTTGGTAAAAAACTGAGTTTAATACTAAGAGTCAAGATTGGTTCCTTTGCTGTTGTTGTTTTGAGACAGAGTTTCAATGTGTAGTCCAGGCTGGCATCAAATTCACAATCTTCCTGTCTCAGCCTCCCAAGTGCTGTGCTCTGGTTTCAGGTGTGTGCCACCTGGTCAGTATTAGTTCTTTTTAAATGAGTGTGTGTGTGTGTGTGTGTGTGTGTGTGTGTGTGTGTGTGTGTGTGTGTGTGTAGGCCAGAGAACAAACTTGAGGGTCATTCCTCAGGAATACCATCTACTCTTTTGAGACGGTTCTCTCATTGTCTTGGAGCTCACCAATTAGGCTAGACTGGCTGGCCAGTGAAACCCAGGAAATTCCCTGTCTCTTCCTTCCCAGCTCTGAGATTATAAGCATACACTACCATCCCCTGCATTTTTATATGAGTTCTTGGAATCAAACTCAGGTCCTCATGCTTGCAAGACTAGTACTTTACTGACTGAGCCATCTCCACCAGTCCCAGCATTAGTTCTTTAACCAAACTTCAGGAATGTATCAACTCCACAGTAACTGAGATGACAGCAGTTTTCGGTCAAGCACTGGAGCTTGACTGTAATGGATAAACATTTGACAAAATAACAATGGATAGATAAAATAATACCAAAAAGTACTTCAGGAACAGACTAGAGAAGGTCTGCTGAAACTGAACACCTCCTCTAGCTGACCTGGGGCTCAGGAGCAAGCTCTACTATTTAATAGTAGATGTGTCTCTGTTGATGGCTGAGCTCCAAGACCCACACTCACAGAGAAGCCCGGATGGACAGACAGGAGTGGAAAGATTGGGCAGGTTGACATCATAGCACAAGAAAGCATAGAGCAGGAGCAGGAGGAGGAGCTGGATCTTCCATTTATCATGAACTTGGGCAAGCCAGCATCCTTTCCTTATGAGTCTCCTAATATTTCAAAGTGGGATGTTAAAACTAGATGGATAAATAAATATGCAATACAATAATAGTGATTAAATAAACTATTACAAGACAGTGTTGCAGGGATAGGATGGGAGAAGCTCATGGAAACTGAACACCTCCCAGAACCATAAGGCCATGGCTGCTCTTTCTACTCCATATGTGTCTCACTCCTAAAGTGCACAGACACATGTCAACAGCACCCAAACAGAAATCTGAACAGACATTCAAACCCCCTAGAGGCCCTCACTGAGTTAGAGAATTTGATGATGTGGTTTTTGGTAGCATAACCACAACGTGATTCAAAGCACGGTCATGAACACTCAGGCATGTCTACTACCTTAGGCACTGTCATGGTTTGATCCAGGTGTCCCCCACAAACAAATGAATGTGTTCTGATAGATCGATCCTCAGTTGATGGCAGTTTGGGTTTTACAACCTTGATGAAGCTGTGTTGTTGGGGGAGGGCTTATGGGGGTTATAAGCCAGCTTCCCCTTGCCAGTATTTGGCACACCTTCCTGCCGCTGTTTACAGTGCTGTGGCAGAGGTGATGTCCACCCCTCTGCTCATGCCATCATTTTCCCTGCCAGAATGGAGTCTCCCCTCGAGTTTGTAAGCCAAATAAACCCATTCCTCCACAAACCACTTTTGCTTGGGTTCTTTCTGCACAGCAACTAGGAAGTTGACCACAACAGTCGCCATGATGTCATGGGAATATTTCTTGCCATTTTCTACCTTATATATTTTATGCAAGTACACTTGTGTGGTTAGGAAGACACCTGAAGCCCCCAGCCAGACATATTATTGCCACTGCTCTTGGTTGCTCACCAGAACCTGATGGGCAGACTCTCTTCCTGAGAAATCAAGCTGGAATTGAGCTGAAAGCCTCCTCCCTGCTGGCTATCAGAGTGCTGAAAAGTGCTAAGTGCTCTGCTGATGGCATCCAAGAGTCAGTACTCTTAAGCTACTCAAGCAACAAGCCAGGCAAGATGTGCCCAAAGCATGACTGTTATGACAGTACACAACTGCTTTCTGGTGGGATGTTAGGTCTGCTCCATGGGAAAGAATTCATACCTGGTACTGAAAACTCAAAGTCCTGTGGCTCGGGGAGTCATAGGATCTGGAAAGGAAGCTACTGCTGCTGTTTGGATAAATGGATATATGTGTGTGTGTTCTATCCATCAAATTTCCCTCCAAATATTTATGTTTATATCCATAGATTATTACTGCTCTCACCTATGATCAGAGAAGGTTGTTTTTGCAGATAATGGTGGCTCCTGGGGATACTCAAAATCCATCAAAGTGCTGACAATGACTGACGACTGAGTGTTAATCAGTCAATGATACAGTTTATGCTACTAACCCCTCAAAGTTCAGGGAACATTGCTGAAGAGGGGATGGAAAGACTGTAAGAGCCAGAGGATGGAGAGGAGTGCTCTGGAATGTTGTCTTCCAGACATGACAAGGCCATTGCATTCATGTCCTGGCAGTGATTGCCAAACTTGCCCAAGACCTGCGCAGTATCGAGCCCATCACTATTCCATCATGGATGGTGGAGGAGGACATATCTCCAAGAAATGATTGATGGTTACTGGGCAGGAGAGAGATTTTCGTCAGTGGTATAGCTATTTTATAAGTTGTACGTGCTCTGGTAAACAACCCTCCACCCATGGTCATGCAAGCAGCCCTAATTAAACTCAGTGGGTCTCTCTCTCTCTCTCTCTCTCTCTCTCTCTCTCTCTCTCTCTCTCACACACACACACACACACACACACACAAGTGAAACTAGTTAGGAAAAAGAAGGGGCTCAGTGGAAGGGAAATGGTAAAAGAAAAGGTAATGGGAGCTAGTCATGAAAAAATATTATATACATTTTTAAAAATTGCAAATGAAAGTATTTGTTAAAAGATTATGGCCCCATAGACTCATGTATTTTTTATTAAACCTCCTACTTTAGCCCCTAATAGGAAGATTCCTGCTACAGAAAGTGTGCCCTGGGGGCAGATGAGAGGCCAGCCCTAAGGTGTGTGAGAGCAGTTTGCCCTCTGGCAGTTTTGTGGTGCTTACTATTGGTGGTGTCTCTCTGTTTGGATCTGTGAAAGAGAGCCAGTTTTTTGCACCATTGATGGTGTTCCCCTAGAATTTCTAAGCAGGAAATAAACTCTTTCTTCCTGTAAGATGTGTTTTGTGAAGTGTTTGACTAGCAACATGAAGCTGACTGGAACTGTGTATATAATTTTAACTTTTCTTGGACTATTTCCTGACATGTCACAGTTCTGTGGCAACAACCTCACAATACCTCCTTTTGCAGCCCTCTAAGAGTTACTGAGTTGACCTGGAAATCTCTGAATCAACGTGGCACATTGGGGTCAATGTATTACTGTCAATTTAAGAGAATATAGAATCGCCTAGAAAATTAATCTCTGGTTGTGTAGATGAAGGAGTGTCTAAATTGGGTTAATTGAGGTGTGAATACTCACCCTAAATGTGAGTGGCACTATACCATAAGCTGAAGTCCTGGGCTGAATACAAAGTAGAAAGCAAGCTGAGCACCAGCATTCAGCTGTCTCTGCTCTCCTGACTGTGGATGCAATGCGACAAGCTGTTTCAAACTCCTGCCATTATGCCTTACATACTATGATGAATCTCAAACTATGAGCCAAAATAAAAGCTTCCTTTCTTAAGTTGCTTTGGTCTGGCACTTTTCCACATCAAAAAGTAATTAATATAAAAATATAAACATCATAAGTTATATATATGTGTGTGTATGTGTTATATATATTATATATACACATATATATGTATATATAATGCATATATAATATATATGTTACATGTAAAGAAACTAGACTCTTCATCAGAATAAAAATATGTCCCTCAATATTAGAAAGGCATTTCTTAACTTCAGACAGGTGTGTGGTTTATTCCTATAATTCCAGCACTCAGGAGGCTGAGGTAGAAAGATTTCTGTGAGTTTGAGGCCAGAATGGACTACAGAGTATGATACAGTTCATCCTGGGATAAAGTGAGACCCTGCCTCAAAAAAAAAATAACAACTTCAAAAAAAGTCATTCTAAGCTACTGTGTTTCGCATCATGGCAAGAGTCACTGCAGAGGCTGAAGCAATGCTGGGGAGGAGAACACAGCATTGTCTGGTACAGAGTGGATGGGACAGTCAGTGGCCCATCACTGAAAAAAAAACACTTAAAATAAACCAACTGAAAGAGGAGGGCTAACTCGGGTTCATAGTTTGGGGAATTCAATTCATAAGTCGGTTGGTGTTGCTTGGGCCAGGGGTGACACAAACGCATGGGAACAACAGAGAAGAAATTTGCTTACCTCATGGCACCAGGGAAGCAAAATAGAGAAAAGAGGGGACAGAAGGTTCTTTAAGGACACACCCCAATGTTCTAAAGACCTCCAACTAGGACTCACCTGCCATTAGTATCTCCCAAGAGCCTTTGGGAAACATTATCATAACAGTGAGGGAGACAGAGGTGGCTAGAGATCTCCATAAACTTTGGGACTTGGGATACATTAGACACAAAAGAAAAGAGAGAAGGGCTGGGAGTATTGCTCAGTGGTTAAAGGCTATTGATTGCAGAGCCTGATGGACTGGGTTTGATTCCCCAATGCCCATGTAAAGCCAGAGGTGCAAACTGGCTTGTGTGTCTGGAGTTTGCTTGCAAGTAGCAGGAGGTTCTACCATGTCCATATTCTCCCTCCCTCTCTCTCTCTCTCTCTCTCTCTCTCTCTCTCTCTCTCTCTCTTTCTCTCTGTCATAAATCAATAAATAAATACTAATAAAAGAGAAAGAAGAAAAGGCAAAGGAAAGGAAAAGAAGGGCATCAAAAAATTATTCTTAACAAATAACCAAATCAGCATGGAGAAAGAACAGTTTGCCAAAAGAGCCAGCTGACTAAATCATATATATTTCCTTGTCATTAACTTTAAGAAACAAGGGGTACAGTTACCAACAGGACTGTGACGTATGTTCCCATTAACAAGAGACCCAAGGGCAGCTACCTCCCTTGATTGCCAACAGTGTCCTGGTAGCCAATAAAATTGTCAGGATTAGGATTCATTAAAAAAAACAAAAACAATTAGTAGGCCACACTTTAGCCAAGCCAACATGTTTCTATGGAAACCAAAAGCCTTTGAAATGAGTAGCCTCAAACCCCCCCCCCCTCGGCCTTAGGCGTCAGCCAAAGGTCAACATCGCAGTCTTCCCACTTCTCTCCCACCTGGTTGCAGTTTGAGTTTCTTCTATCTCATGTCATTACCTAGTTTTAACTTTTGGCTTTTTAGTTGTTTACTTTTTTAATATTTTTATTATTATTTAAATGTGTGCACTTTAATTGTTAAGCTACTCTGTTTTAATTGTATCTCACAGAAAAGAATCTCATGATTTTCCTTTCTTTTCCTATATCTAAAATAATCTTCTTTTCTATATTTCTATGTGTATAATAGTCCCTCTACTAATTCTCATGGAATGGAGGGGGGAAAAGCAGGTATTTTTTTTTCTAATATCTGATAGTATATACTTCAAACAAACATTAGTTAGAAGAGATTTTTTTAAACCTAGTATAATCTACTGATTATAGAAGAAATCCAACAAGAAGAAATTAAAATTCTAGACATAGGGGCTGGAGAGATGGCTCAGCAGTTGGGGCACTTGCCTCCAGTGCCTAAGGCCCTGGGTTCAATTCCCCAGTACCCACATAAGCCAGGCCCACAAGGTGGTGGCTCTGGTTCTCTCTCTCTCTCTCTCTCTCTCTCTCTCTCTCTCTCTCTCTCTCTCTCTCCCTCTCCCTCTCTCTCTCTCCCTCTCCCTCTCTCTCTCTCTCTGTTTCTCTCTGCTTGAAAAATGAATAAATAAAATTTAAAAAAATCTAGACATATAGGCACTGAATATGGGTGCACCCGATTTCATTAAGCAAACACTAGTAGACGTAAGGTCACAGGTAACACAGATAAGCACAATTGTATTGGGTGACATTAAGACCTTGCTCTCATCAATTGACAGATCATGCTGGCAAAAAAAAAAAAATAAAGACAGAAGCTTCTAGATTAAATGACACTATAGAACAAATGGACCTAACAGACAGCTACAGAACATTCTATCCATTTGCTTCAAGATACACATTCTTTTCAGCAGCACATGGAATATTCTTTAAAATAGAGCATATATTAGGACACAAAGCAAATCTTAACATATCCTGCCTCAGCCTCCTCAGTGCTGGGATTAAAGTCAAGTGCCACCACATCTGGCTTTGTTAATTATCCCTAAGGTAAAAAGTTATGCACTTTCCCATACCACTATGGTAAGCCAAGAAGACTGGCATAAAGCCAGAAAGCTGTAACCTGGAAGCAGCCCAAGAGACCAGAAGGTGTGTCATGGTTCAGTGATTCCCTCATCCTGTTGGTTAACTGGCACCTCGGTGTCCTTTGCCTGTGCCTGAAGCTTCCTCCCTGAGCAAGAAGGTGTTCTGAGGGCTGTTCTGATTTCTCTTTTAGGGCCTCCATTTCTTTTTTGGTAAAATGGAGATAGTTCCAGGTGCTTTACTCTGTGTGACATCCAGGGATACTAGGCACATTGGGGGGGAGGAAAATATGTTATTTGGTGACTAGAAAGAAGGCTTAACAGTCAAAGACACTTGCTTGCAAGCTTGCCAACTGGAGTTCAGTCTTCCTCAGTGCCCACATAAAGCCACACACAATGTGACACAGGCTTCTTTCCTCCCTACCTGCCTCCAGCAATTGGAAGTGGAGCCTGGAGAATCCAGAAGCTCACATCAACAAGAGAGGTCCTGTACCAAAAAAGGGATGAAGAGAGGAGAAATATCCTGATGTTATCCTCTGACTGCACACATGTGCTGAAGCAAGTGTGCTCCATCCATCATACACACAAGCAAGTAATAAAAATTGAAAAAATTTCAATGCTATTTGTTACATATCAAATTGTGTTCCCTAAAATTTACATGTTTAAGGTCTAGTGTCTCAAATGGGATCCGTTTTGGAAGAAGTTATTACAAATATAGTCAATTGGCGTAAAATCATTAAGGCAAACCATAATACATATGGTGATGTCCTTATTAAAAGGAGACTTTGGACAGACACAGATAACATATGAACATCAGAGCAGGGATTTGAATGATACCTCTTGACATCATGGAAGACCAAAGACCACTGTCAAACCAATGGAATCTAGGAGACAGCCTCTGATAGCCTCTGCCCAGCCCTCAGGAGAAACCAGCCTGCTGGTATGACACATTGATTGCACACCTCCAGCCTCCAAAAATAAGAGACAGTCCCTATTGTATAAGCCCTTGGTTCAGGCAGCCCCATAACCAATGCTCTACTATATAGTAAGAAGTAACTGAGAATACTGCAGGGATCTTAAGGGCTCATCTATGTCCAATTCACTGGGGAAAAAAATGAGAAATTTTAAAAATTTCAATAAGTAGCACTTTTAGATTATCTATGAAATAACATTTATTTGGAATAGAGAAATACTTGTGAAAGGCAAATGTGCTATTTGCATAATCACAGTTTTTCATAGGAACATGAACCTGCTTGCAACAATATGTCAAAACTCCAAATCACAGATGCACTGCTGAGAACAGGAAAAATATAGGCCAGACTCCTGCCTGAAGGTAAGATGGGCTGTCACCAAGAGCTTTCAAGACCATCACTGGGCATCTCCACTTACTCTCTGCGTGTCTTCTCCAAACATGGGTAACTAACTCGGTGAAGGGCTCCATTCTGACAGTGAGAAGCTGCATAGCCTCTTTCAACCTTCCAGACATCATGTCTCTGCCACATTGAATAATCAGTTTGGTGAAGAGGTCCAGAACAGATTCCAATTTGCAGAATTAGCTATCCCTTCCTGAGAACAGCAGTATCAGCTTTCTGGAACCAGAGATTTTCATGGATCATGGCCATCTTTTAGAGTATCCACCACACTCTGAGACCCAGTTTGGACAAAGATTGTCCCCTAGTGATCCACATGTTAAAGGCTCCCCATGGTGGAGCTATTAAGCAGCAGTGAAATCTTTATAAGATAGGGTCTATGGAAATTTTAAGTCATTACAGTGACAGAAAGCTAACTAACAAATTCTATAATCCCATTCTCCGTTTTTATGTGTAAGGCAGCATCTTACTGACAAAAGCTCTTTGGAGAATTTGATTATACTTCTTGTGCATAGTACAGTTTTATCAACAAACAGACTGAAATTTCAGTGACATAAAATTTATTTTGTGTTGAAGAGATAACTCATTGCTTAAAATCACTTGTTTGCAAAGCCTTACAGCCTGGGTTCAATTCCCTAGTACCCATGTAAAGCCAGATGCACCAAGTAGCAAGTGCCTCTGGAGTCTGTTTGCTGTGGCAGGAGACCTTTGTGTGCCCATTCTCTTTCTCTTTCTCTCTCTCTTTCTCTTTCTCTCTCTCCTCTCTCTTCTCTCTCTCTCTTGTCTTTTTCTCTCAAATAAGTAATATGTATATATATATATTTATTCCAAATTTATTTCATGTTTTTGTGAATTCCAAAATTATTTTGTCTGCTTAGCAGGTGGCCATTGATGGTGATCTTTCAATTAACCTTCTATAGTATGGCTTCCTAATCCTCTAGGGCTTCAGAGCCGTCTGCTCAAGTCTCTACACATCTCCCATAGACCGGAGAATGTATTGTATGAAAGGCTCTGATGGGGATTTGAATAGACCAGTTCTGGAAATCACAAACATAAATTCACTTCACATTCAGCTCAGTGTCATGACCTAACCCTAACCAAATATAAGGTAAGCTACAACACCCTTTCTCTTGATCTCAGACAAAGTTTGGGAACAAAAAAAAATACATAGAGGAAGTTCCTCAGAAAATATTGCTAAAGACATTTTGTTTTCTCATGTTTCTTAGAATCATTTTTTGTCCTATGCCTCAGGCTTAGTTTCTGATGCTCTTCCCGCTTCCCACCTTCATCCAGGGAGCACCCTTCCACTTTCTGAGTTGGGAACCATTCAACACTAAGTAGTTGCTCCTCAGACTGAATTTCCATTCCCTGCCGCTCCTCCACTCCCTTCGCATCTCTCTGACTAGATGTTCTGCAATGCTGTGTGTTGCTAGTCAGCCATCCTACGACATGACATGTTTGCCTCCAAGTGTCTGCCTGGTCCTCTCCTCCTAACTGTTCCCCATTGCTCTTACCACTGCCTTACTACGAAACCTCCACCTTTCTTCTGGTTCTGGTCAGCATCTTTCTAATCCACCCTCCACCCTATTGCCAGAGTGGTTTCACAAACACAGTATTGGTATTGTTGAACCCAGGAAAGAAAAGATCACAGACTCAAATTTAGGCCAAATTGAAGCAAGCTGTATTTGTGCACAAAGGAGTTGGCCAGCGGCTGTCTTACCCAAATGCAGAGCTCAGTAGACTAGCAGCCAACAAAGGAACAAGTGGGGGTTTTATCTCCAAAACATGGATCATTTCCAATAGGAATTTATCAAACAGGAGTGCAATTAAGCAGGACTTCCAGAGGTGAAATATTGTAGTTAGCTGTAAATTCCATGTGAGTCAACATAACTAGATAACTTCTTCAAAGCACAAGCAACTTTTAAGACATGTTCATCTCTTATCTGTGCATCTGTGTTTGTCCCGTCTGTTTCTCAGAAAGACACTCTCCCCTAGTATAAATTATCCTCTCTGTCTTATTTTCCGGGACTTCTTTCTGTTAGGCTTTCTGAGATTCTTTGGTTGCTAAGTGGGGAGATTTTTGGGAGGAGTAGAGCACACTCAGAGAAATTCCAGGCCAGTTTAAGGTATGGTCAAATCAATCTGAACTTTGTGGTAAATTAATTTCTAATTCCAGATGGTGTTTATCTGGTTCTTCAGTATCCCCGGGGATAAGCCAAGCTATAAAATGCCCAACTGCATAATCTTGAAGGAATAATAAATATGGGAGGAAAGATTAGGGAGCAAGTTATACCTTGAAAAGAAAGTATGAGCAAAGAGGTAATATGCATTTCATGACTTATTTTACCACTGTATTCAGGAAAAGACCCACAAAAATTATGGCTCTTTATTGATCCCCATTTGATGTAGCTAGTAATCTTACCATATGTAGCTTATAACATCAGGGTCCCACTTCCACTTCCAGATTTGGTAGCATATGTCTCCAAATAAAACAAATTTCTCCCAACATACCTGATATTTCCAGAGCACAATGATCAGAGCACTTCTGAAATAGTATCAGGTTTTTAGTTGGCTTAAATATTTCTCAGGACCTAATATGATGTTGCTTCCAGACACACTGGCACCCTTTGAAATTGATCTGTGAATCAGGAGAACTTGTTTACCACATATGATCAACCCAGACCAGCTTCCTTGTTTAAATATCCATCACTAGCTGAATTTTCTCTGTTTATAAGTTCACCTCAAAGTTTAATTTGGATTTTACAGGAAGCATATATTAAGCCAATTGGTGTTCCATCTGGCTTATCCAGGTGAAATCATTTAAATTCAGAATGGCTTATGACTTATTATGATCCACTGGGCTGCATTTATTAAACAGGAAGAAGAACTAAAAGTAAAGGCAAATTGGAGGTGCTCCTTGGGAAGCCAAGAACATGGAGGTGCTCCTTGGGAATGTCAAGAATGCAAATCCCAGAACATTTCATCACAAATGTGTAATCACCTCAATTATGCAAAGTCTTCAGTTTTACCATGACCCTATAATAGCTAAGTCACCTCTAAGAATATCACATTTAGGTCACAGAAGCATGTATGCAAAAAGTATGCAAAAGACCTATCCTCACAACCTTTATTGGATTTTCAAACGAGGGGGAAAATGAAACTTGAGAAAGGTCATCTGAAAATTGGAGAGCATATTTTTAAGTGGAAAAGTCCAGTAGTTTTGCAAATCTTGGTGATTTGAAATGCTTTAGATATGTATCAAAGCAGTGGGTAGCAGATGGAAAAACATAAAATTGCCAGAATGCAAGTAATTAGGACATTTGGATGGAGGATGTCTGTTGAAACCACAGCACCAAAAATAAGAGCTAGTTGCATGTGAACCAAACCCTAGGGACTCCAGCACAGTGAGACATGCAGAGATTGCTCTGGCCAGCTATTCAAAGACTCAGCAAGTTAAAGCCCTGTCCAGACAAGTAAAGGGTAGGATTAATGAAGTGGGTGGGGAATGCACGAGAGGTTTCTGGGGCTGGAAGTCAGAATGGCATCCACTGGAGAAGAATATTAGTTCTGAGAGTTTCTTCTTTCCAACCAGAGTGCCAGCTGTGCTCAGGCAAAGGGTCCATGCCAGCACCACTCACAGTAACCGGAGCCAGGCAAGCTCAGCAGACTTCCTAGGGCACTAGGAATGGAGGCAGGATCAGGATGTTAGCATCCATTGGCTAGTCAAGCTCTTTGGAGACTTCTATCAAGTCACTTCTTTGTTGATGTCTCCCCCAAACCATGGCTGCAGCTCTGACGCCCTGCATTACAGACTCACATGCCCAAATGCCAGCATGACGTTCCCCTGGAATGTTTCATCCTCTTCGTTAACCATGACACATATTTGAGGAAGAATACTTGGTTTTTCATCTCCTCTCTACCCTGTTCCTTGTCCCACCATCCTTTCAGAGACCAGCCACCTGCAGAGGCAGATACCACTGTCCTTCCTCGTCCTCAGCATCTCTCAGTCCATCACAATGCTGTTGGCTCCCACTGCCTTCCTGTGTCTCCAATCCACCTGCCTTTCTCCAGGCTCCACCACTGTCACTTGAGTCTCTGAAAACATCATCTCCGGAAGATTGGCCACTGCTGTAACCTCCTGACCACCCACTTGCTTCTATGACTGCCCTTAAATCCATTCTTCTACAGAAAACCAAAATAATCTGTTCCAAATGCAAATCAGACCATGTCCCTCTCCTGCCACATCCCTCCAATACTTTCCTTTACCCAGATAATGAAATTCCACAGCCCAAAGGCACTGATGAAAGAATCCATCTTCCTGATATCCACCCCCCACTCCTTACCTGGCTCCACTATGTTGCTTCTCTCCCACCCCAAGGTCTGAGATCTGGACACATCATTCCTTCTTTCCAGAATGTTCTTGGATCTAGGATTCTCAAACCAGCAGAAGCAGGGAACATGTGGACAAGGCAATAAATATATTGTGGCTCTGCCCTGGCCTACTGAGTGGGAAACCATGCAGCTGGGACTCACAAACTCAGAACTCAACAGCACTGCTAGTGAGGTGGCTGTTCCGGTCCACACAGCTGTCATTGGCAGGGAGACCAGGCCAGCCATGCTATCTTCACATTGCCCTTCCCACATGCCTTGCCCATGCTGTTTTCTTCTCAGAAAAACCTTTCTTTTTGTTTCCCATATTTTTCTTCTCAGTTTCTTCTTCTGTTCTCTCAGCTAAGAAGCAGACTATAGAAAAGCAGGGACTCTACATTCTCCTTGTTCCTCACACACCCATGGAAATGGAGTCATGGAACCAAACATATATAACCAATGTCCTAAACGAGGGTGCTTATGGAAATCCTGCTTCAGTGAGTCAGTGAGACCAGGAGAGCCAACGTGTCTATAGACAGCAGTTCTCAAATGCAAGTGGCCATGAAAATCACTGTCTAGTCCAAATGCAATGGCTGAAGTTTTCATTAGCAAGTGGAAGGTGGGACTGAGTATATTGCATTATACCAGCTGACCTTGACATTCCTCACCCTTGAATGGAAGTTTGGGTATGAAGGCTCCAACATAAGTTACCCCAAGAAGTGATACAGAATGTCTTGGGAGCTGCACAATATCCCGGGGTTTCACCTTGCTATCACAGCAATACATCTGGTGAGAGCAAGTCTGCATCCCAAACATTACCAGGTAAAGGGCTATTGTCCTTCACTGTGATGTAAATAACCTGGGAATAGACAGCATACCTGGGACACTCAGTAACCTGGAAGCCAGGAGGTCTCATGGCCATATGCTGAAGGGTAGCATATGTATGGGAACTGGGCATGGTCAGACAGCAGCAACCATGTCAGTATGGCTGGTACTTGAATTTCAGACTGAGCATAACATGGGTTAAATGGTTGAAAGGTTAAAATGTTCTGTTGCTAAGGGAAGGAGAGGAAAGGCAGTTTGTTTAGCATGAGGGAAGACAAGATTAGATCCCAGTTTCAAAAGATCACTTCCAGGCAATGCACAATTTCAGATGAATTTCAACCTAGCAGGTCTGTTTTGGAAGCCTAGATTTTTAGAGAGTTTGTTTAAAGGTGAAGTAAGCAGCATTACATTTTAATCTAATGTAATGAAGTAAGGAGCTCAGCTCTTCACTATTTGTTTAGTCTCTGCTAGGAAATGTCATTTTGGAGAGAGTAGCATCTTTCAGAGTCTGCAGGCAGACTGCAGATGTACGCACATCTTCTGAAATGCTCTCATTGTGAAATGTTGAGTTTGTTTATTTAAAATTTTATCTCCCAGCAATCAATGTTCCCTGAAATAGATAGCAGGAAACGAGAGATCACAGGTACCCAGGGTTTAGCGTTGCTTGTTCATGGTTGTTTGGCAGTTGTTTGTTTTGGGGTTTGTTTTTGATGTTTTTGTAGCATATAGAAAATTCATTTTAGAGTGGAATTGAAATCATGTCATAAATGTCATATAAATTCCACAAAAGTCTAAACTATGCAAAAATACAGAAGGGAAAATTAGAAAGAGGTGTAAAAAGAACCATAGCTTATGCTTTATCATGTTAATAACATGTTACGGTACATGTTATTGTACCATAAATATGCTTATGTAATTTTTAATATATTAAATTATTTCTAGGAGTTTCCTTCGTTCTTTCTATTTTAGTATCATGGTTAGCAGCCCTATACATTCCAGCAGTGTGTTTCCTTTCTTAAGCTAACCCTGGCCTGGAGGAAGGATGGCTCTGGCCAGTATGCTGCTGGGGTTACTCTGTAGATGGAGCCAGAGGAGCAAGTGTGAGATCTGTATTTACCCACAGCATTGTTTCGACATTTTTGTAGAATCATCTATTACACATCCTTTGTAAAGTATGCAAGCAAATGTAACCCCAGGGTATTTTTTGATGATCGCATAATACTTAAGTTGTGTACTGTATGCTGACCTGGAACTAGCATTTACATAGGTCAAGATAGAAGGTAACTTAAAATATTTTTATTTGCAAGCAGAGAGGGAGAATGAAGGAGAGGGAGAGAGAGAAAAAAAGGGAGAGAGAGAGAATGGTCACACCAGGGCCTCTTGCCATTGCTAAGGAATTCCAGATGCATACACCACTTTATACATCTTGCTTTACATGGATACTGAGGAATAGAACCTGGGTCTCAGCCTTTTACCTTTAACTGCTGAGCCACCTTTCCAGCCCAATAGAAGCTTGTTTTTTTTTTTTTTGTTTTGTTTTGTTTTGTTTTTTTTCCTATACAGCCAGACTATAGCATGTGGCCAGACAGACAGTAGGTGCCCAGTAAATAGCTGGTGGAAGGGAGGAAGGAATTTTCTTACAAGGGTTCAGATTCATCACTGCAAACACTCAGAGCTCGTTGTCCAGACCAGTCCGTGGCAACACAGGGATTCCTCATAATCACAGCTCATGCTCTCACTCATATATATTAATGTTTATAAATGTGTTATTCAAACTAAGGTGCAAACTCAGTAAAGATGTTATTTCATCCTAGCTTGATGATAATCAAAAGGGCTTTTAAAATGAGAAATCTTCGTTTTAATCTTCTCCCCAAGTCTTTTTTAAAACATTTTTCATGGCTGTTTCATTTATATGTCAATTTATTGAACTACATCCTGACATTTTCATTTACATCAAGTTGTCATCTCCATCTCTCTACAGAAAAAAATATTTAAAATTTAAAGCGACAGAGTCATTAATCTACTCTACTTTGAATATTTGACCCATGTAGTCCTCTTTAAACATCAAAACAGTAAATATAGATTATGTCTGGCATTTTCTAACCATATGCAAAAGAGACAGGGTAGGGGGCAGGGGATATAAACACAGATATCTGCCTTTATCAAGTCATTCCCACTCATTGTTATTCATGACAAATGCAGGTTTTCATGCAAATTCAAACAGAAATTCCCAAGGTTAGCAGTCCCATTTCCTATTCTGACAAAAAGCAAAAATGACAAAGCCTTTTTTAATAAGCCATATACCATGGTAACAAAACCCCTGCCCCTCTGAGGTTTTCTGATGGAAAAGCGCTTAGACAAAGTAAATGCAAATTGCTGGGGAAAGCTAAGTCTCCTGGGCCATTCCCAAAAATGCTTTGGTTGTTGGTTTACTTGGCTGTCTTCTCATCATTTCAGCATCAGCTCTATTGTTACCCCCAGAGGATTCTACCCAATAAGACAAGACACCCTTTGTTCAATTGAATTCTGTCCTTGTTTGGGCCACTCTGCTATTTTACTTGCTTATCAGTTACCAGTTATGGCCAGGCCTCTCCCACATTGTTAGCAGGTCATAGTCTTTCTTTTCTTTTTTTAAATATTTTATTTATTCATTTTCAAGCAGAGAGAGAGAAAGAGAGAGAGAGAGAGAGAGAGAGAGAGAGAGAGAGAGAGAGAGAGAGAGAACCAGGGGCACCACCTTGTGGATCTGGCTTATGTGAGTCCTGGGGAATTGAACCTGGGGCCTTAGGCACTGGAGGCAAGTGCCTTAACCACTGAGCCATCTCTCCAGCCCTCGTCTTTCTTTTCAACTCTGACCCAAGTCCAGAAAGGACTTCCCAAAGACATTTGATGGATGATTAAATATGACTCTTAAAGATCTGATATTGAAGACAGTTCCATATATCTTGGGCTGCTGACTCTCTGGACTTAATCATTATCCACTAAATACTGAATACTTAACTCCCAAGAACCATTATAACCACTCCACATTGGTAACACACAGAAAACCAGAACCCCTTCTCTCATGTTTTCCAACAGTGAACAAATGAATAGGATAAGTAAATGCAGGATATCAGAAGGCCTGGGAAAATAGAACTGGGGTTACAAGAAATGATATGGGGTAGAGGGGTTCAGAAGAGTCCTTGAATCCTAAACCCTTAAATTCTTCTCTGTTTTGCATAAAGAATTAAATAAAAACAAGACTAAGAAGGATAATTATTAAATTATTATATTTATTCAAAAGTTAGGAGAGGAAAGGGAGTCTGTGGACCAAGGAAGAGGGAATAAGAGCACCAGGTGGCCTAATAACCCATCAGTGGGCTTGGAAGAAACAAATTCAGAGAAGGAAAGAAGAGAAGGTACAGAGAGAGCCCACCATGGGGGAGGCGATAGGGGGTAAAGCCCATGTGAGGGTAAAAGGGGTCTCCCCTAGTCTCGGTCAAGATGAGGGAGGCTTACCAAAACTTGGAGGCTCAGGAGTCTGAGCTCCCTAGCCAAGAAGAGACCTTGTCCTCCTCTGGTAGAAGTATTTTATAACCTCATTGTAGTAGTTCTTGCCTCCCACCTCAAGTGAGCCAGAGAGACAGCTGATTGGTGCATATTACCAAGTCGTGGGGTCTTAAACTTGACCAAGGACAATGTCAGGATTAGATTTGAATTCTAGAAATGGAGACCTTCCACTCCAGGGAAAAGCTCAGGTTGTTCCTGATAAAACCAACCGGTTAGGCAAGAGAAAAGCCAGATTCTTCTCTGATCTCTAGCAAAGTGGAGACTGCAGGGGCGGACCCATGGACATTCCTGTTTTGTACTTTCG
>PVHP010025817.1:0-25142 GCA_004024765.1 Zapus hudsonius | reverse complement strand
AAAAAAAAAAAAAAAAAAAAAAAAAAAAAAAGAAAGAAAGAAAGGAAGGAAGGAAGGAAGGAAGGAAGGAAGGAAGGAAGGAAGGAAGGAAGGAAGGAAGGAAAGAAAGAAAGAAAGAAAGAAAGAAAGAAAGAAAGAAAGAAAGAAAGAAAGAAAGAAAGAAAGAAAGAAAGAAAGAAAGAAAGAGGAGAGAATATGAATAACCAAAGACTAAAATGACCTAGGTTCTGAGTCACATGGTCTGGGGAGTAAAGACATTGGAGAGCCGGAAGCACTGGGAAGCAATTGCCTGAGAAATGAGGCTCAGGGCTAGAGTTAGAATAAAGATGGGCTGGAGAGATGGCTCAGCGGTTAAGGTGCTTGCCTCCAGTGCCTAAGGCCCCCGGTTCAATTCCCCAGGACCCACATAAGCCAGACCCACAGGGTGGTGGCCCTGGTGCTCTCTCTCTCTCTCTTTCTCTCTCTGTATCTTTGCTTGAAAATGAATAAATAAAATATTTAAAAAATAAAAAATAAAAAAAAAGAACAGAAAAGCTGGGTTGGAGAGATGGCTCAACGGTTAGGCCCTTGCCTTTGAGTAGAAGGACAGGAGTTCAATTCCCCAGAACCCATGTAAAGCCAGATGCACAAGGTGGCATATGTCTGGAGTTTGTTTGCAGTGGCTGGAGACCCTGTGGTCCCATATTCTCTCCCTCTCTGTCTCTTTCTCCTCTCTCTCTCTCTCTCTCTCTCTCTCTCTCTCTCTCTCTCTCTCTCTCTCTCTCTCTCTCTCTCAAATAAATAAAATATTTTATTTTATTTTTTTGTTTTTCGAGGTAGGGTCTCACTCTAGCCCAGGCTGACCTGGAATTCACTCTGTAGCCACCACGCCGGCTTAAATAAAATATTTTTTAAAAAAGAAAAGAAAAGCAGAGTGACTTTTTTCTAGGCCTAACCCCTCTTCCTTATGTTCTAAGACTACCAGTTAGAGCTACTGGGTTCAGGCCCCCAAGGCAACTGCTCCATTTAGGTGTAACACAGAAGCCTGGGTAGCTGTGGCTTGCAGCTGCCCCCCAAAGCCTAAAAGTAGGAGAAAAAGTGGGGTTAAATCCCAATCCTTGGTGGATAATCCACCTCCATGTTCTCCACCCAGCAGGTACTCTACCTGTTTGCCATGAGCTGCAGGCATCCACCTACTGATCCTAGATCCAGCCTGGTCACCATCAGGAAGAGTGATATCTGTGCCACCACACAGTCACTCGGTCACATGGCCAATCATCATAGGTTGACCAGCCGTTGCCAGGCACACTCAGAGTCAGAACGACTGAGAACCCCACCTGGCCATACAGGTTCTCAAAAGATTTCTCAGTCATACTCTCCCCAGGAAAGTTACACACTCATTATGATACAAACCTTTTCCCCAAGAAATGTTACCTAAGAGAGAGAAAAAAAAGAAACAAACAAACAACAACAAAAAAGAAATGTTACCTAAAATACCCACTGTTTCACAATGGTTCTCTGAAAAGGACCTTTTTCAATCCAATTGAAACAATGGTAGACTCTTTCTTTTTTCTGGAATTCACTGTGTAGTCTCAGGGTGGCTTCGAACTCACAGTGATCTCCTACCTCTGCCTCCAGAGTGCTGGGATTAAAGGTGTGCACCATCCTTTTTAAAAGAAATTTTTTAGCTGATAGTCATTTTCTAATCTTCCAGTTCCACTAAGATTTTAAACAGTGCCAAAAATCTTCATCTGCAAGAAACCCAGCCTGACAGCTCTTTTGAAAATGGGCATATATAAATGGAAGATGAGCTGTGGTGGTTTGATTCAGGTGTCCCCCATACACTTATGTGTTCTGAATGCTAGGTCCCCAGCTGGTGGCAATCTGGGAATTGGAGCCTCCTGGAGGCAGTGTATTGTTGGGGGCAGACTTATCGGTATTATAGCCAGCTTCCCCTTGCCAGTGTTTAGCACACTCTCCTGGGGCGGTTGTCCACCTGATGTTGGCCAGGAGGTGATGTCCAGCCTCTGCTCAAGTCATCGTTTTCCCTGTCATGTAAGCCAAAATTAAAAAAATAAACCCTTTACTCCACAAGCTGCTTCTGGTTGGATGTTTGCTGCAGCAAGGAGAAGCTGACCAGAGCATGGGCTGAAAGTCAAGACTTAGAAGTTTTCATTCTGAATCAAGTACCAGGAATCTGAACCTCGAGGTTCCAGACTCTGGGACTCCAGAAATCAGGCTTAGAGTGAACTCCAGTGTTAAGAGCAGACCGCATGCATCCCGAGTCATCTAAGGAAGTGACGGCCCTTTCTGCTACAGCACGCTGGAGTGAAGAGGACGCCTAGTCTGCTGTCAGTGTGTTCAGGCTATTGGCCTCAAAGGCAACAACAGAAACTTTCCATACCTGAGTCACACAGAGATCTAGAAATGCTACTTGCCACTGTGGAATCATTAACGGAACAGCTGGCTTTGTTTACTCTGGTATTAACTGCCTTAGAGCCTGGCATAGGGTTCCTGGGTAGGTGATCTGGGCTGCTGACGTTTACTGTGCTCGTGGTAGATGCAGTGGAATTAATTATGGTCAGACCGAACAGAGGTTCATTCACCCTCCCCACCTTTTCTAATTCTCTTCAGAGATCCCCTTCGTTTTCACTCATTTTTTTTTTAAGGAGGGCTCAAAGAGCATGTCCTCAGTGACACTAAAACGAGGGGCACCTACATCCAGGCACAGTGGCCCACCATGATGACCCTTCTGCAGGTAGTTAGCCACGGCATCTCAGGTTTTTTTGTTTGTTTGTTTGTTTGTTTTGAGGTAGGATCTCCCTCTAGCCCAGGCTCTGTAGTTTCAGGGTGGCCTCAAACTCATGATGATCCTCCTACCTCTGCCTCCCGAGTGCTGGCATTAAAGGTATCTCAGTCTCTTAGGCAAAATCTAAATCTGAAACATTTCTGGGTCTCAGTATTTCAGATAAGGGGTATTCAACCCATAACAGCCTTCATGTTGACTTAGTGTCCCGCCTACTTCCAAAAGGGATTTATGTACCCCCAAACGGGATCTACAGTGCGCCTGTTCAAGCTAAAGGAAGATTCAAGGGCTGGAGAGATGGCTCAGTAATGGTCTGGGATCAATTCCCAGGTTCCCACGTAAAGCCAGATGCATAAGGTGGTACATGTGTCTGGAGATTGCTTGCAGTGGCAAGAGACCCCGGTGGACCCATTCTCTCTCCCCTTGCAAATAATAAAATATTAAAAACAAATAAGATAAGACTCCAGGGTAGCTGGGAGTGGTGGCATACTCTGATAGCCCCAGCATTCAGGAGCAAGGCAAGGATTGCTCTGAGTATGGCTCATCAGGGCTAGATAGCAAAAAGTACCTCAGCATCCCTTCTCTGTATGAAACTAACAAGGAATTTAGGATTTAAGGGCGAGAGTGGGAGAGACAGCTCAGTGGTAAAAGCATTTGCTTAAAATGCACCAGGTTTGACCTCAGGTCTATTAAAAAAGAAGAAAGACACAAGGGTGATTGATGTAAGCAAAGGTGAGACCCAGCAAGTGGAGGATTCCTCTTAGAGCGCATGGGGTCTTCACAGAGCAGGTCTTGCCTATGAGCCTTACTACTACGTCAACCCCAGCTACCAACTGCTACTTTGGCTCTATTTCTCTGTCTATGCTGACCCTGGCTCTCAACCACGAGTGAAAACAACCCTTTTTGTGTGTTTGTGTGCCTTTAAACATGGCCTTTCAGAGTGGATAAAGCCCTCACTGCTCTGGCCTGAGTACCAGAGTCGATTCTCAGACCTCATGTGAAAAGCCGGACACCATGCCGGGTTCCTGTAATCCCAGCACTCTGACAGTGAGATGAACAAAGACAGGAGAACTTCTGGAAACTCGTCACAAGCCAGCAAGCACAGCAAAGACAGCAGCAAAGCGAGATGAAGAGAAACAGGGCTAAATTGAGGGATAATGGAAAGGATGGCCTCTAAAGCAACATGCCACAGAGGAAGCTGTGCACACCTGCACTCGCACACATAAATAAAATTTAAAAATAAATAGGGGTTTGCATGGTGCCACACGCCTTTAGTCCCAGCACTTGGGAGGCAGAGGTAGAAGGATCACTGAGTTCGAGGCCACCTGAGACTACATAGTGAATTCCAGGTCAACCTAGGCAATAGCGAGACCCAACCTCAAAAATAAATAAATAAGAGCCGGGCGTGGTGGTGCACGCCTTTAATCCCAGCACTCGGGAGGCAGAGGTAGGATCGCAGTGAGTTCAAGGACAACCTGAGACTACAGAGTGAATTCCAGGTCAGCCTGGGCTAGAGTGAGACCCTACCTCGAAAAACAAAAATAAATAAATAAATAACTGGAGAGATGGCTCATCAGTTAAGGTGCTTGCCTGCAATGCCTTCCCCAGTACTCATGTAAAGCCAGATGCATACATCTGGAGTTTGCAGTAGCTAGAGGCCCTGGCATGCCAATTCTCCTTCTCCTTCTTTCTCCTTCTCCTTCTCCTTCTTCTTCTTCTCTCTCTCTCTCATACACTCTTTCCCTCCCCTTTCTCTCCCTCTCTCCTCTGCTTGCAAATAAATAATAAATAAGTAAATAAATAGGGTTGGACAGATGGCTTAGAAGTTTGCAAAACCTGACTGGCCCAGATTCAATTCCCTAGTGCCCACATAAAGCCTGATGACAAAGTGGCCCGTGCATCTGGAGTTCGTTTGCAGTGATGCACTGCTTTTTGCATCTGATTTTATGTGGGCACTGAGGAATTGATTCTGGGTCGCAGACTTTGCAAGCAAGTACCTTTAACCACTAAGCCATCTCCCCAGCACTTCCTCCTCCTTTTGAGTCAGGGTCTCTCTTGGTTTGCTGCTACTGCTTGTGAGCTTCCAGATTCCCACTGCTCAAGACACAGACTTACCCCTTGGCATCCAGCTTTCCATGGGCACTGAGGAGGCCTGGCAGGCGAGGCCCTTTAACCACTGAGCCATCTCCTTAGCCCCTGCCCCTTTTTTTTCTTCTTCCTTCCTTTCCCTGCTGTTTTTTTTTTTTTTTTTTTTTTTTTTTTTTTTTTTTTTTTTTTTTTTTTTTTTTTTTTTTTTTTTTTTTTGAGGCATGGTCTCATTGTGGCCCAGACTGACCTGGAACTCACTCTGGCTGGGTTGAGGGAAGATGACCAGGAACTGATCCTCTCAAGTGCCGGGATGACAGGCTTGCACCATCAAGCTTGACCTTAGTCTTGGTCTTTTGAGACAGGTCTTGCTATAGCCCAAACTAATCTCAAAGCCTCCATCTCTTGCTTCAGCCTTCTAAGTACTGCTATTCTGAAGGTACTGGCTCTAACCAAGCTGGCTGGCCTTGATTTTCTTTTTGGTTTTTTCAAGGTAGGGTCTCGCTCTAGTCCAGGCTGACCTGGAATTCACTATGTAGTCTCAGGGTGGCCTTGAACTCACTGCCTCCCGAGTGCTGGGATTAAAGGCGTGTGCCACCACGTCCGGCTCTTTCTCTCCTTTTAATTATGATGTTATGATATAATTTACAGAGTGAGACAGAAATCTATTTCTTAGGGAATTGTAAACACACTTTAGGTTTTGTCACAGCTTCAGGCAGAAGGATTATTTTTTTTTTGTTTTTTGAGGTAGGGTCTCACTCACTCTAGCCCAGGCTGACCTGGAATTCACTATGTAGTCTCAGGCTGGCCTCGTACTCATGGTGATCCTCCTACCTCTGCCTCGGGAGTGCTGAGATTAAAGGCGTGTGCCTCCACGCCTGGCCATTTTTTTTTTTTTTTGGCCTTGAATTTACAGGGATCCTGCCTTCGCCTCTCAAGTTATTGGCATTACAGGTGTAAGCCACCATACCCAGTTTGTTTTCTCTTTCTTCCCCTCCTCACCGCAAACATGCTATGTAGATGAACTTGAACTTCTGAACTCCTCTTGCTCCGCCTCCTGAATGTTGGAATTAGGAAGGTACTACCATGCTGTTTTACAGCGTGCTGGGGAGTAAACCAACCCAGGGCCTCATCTACCAGTGGAGCTACATTTCCAGTTCCAAAAGCTTTATCTCCTTTAAGTGGTTAAATGCACCATCCATGGTGGCATCAGAGCTGATATCTCTTACTTGATGATTTGGTATGTTCTAGTCAGCTTCAGTGCTGGGATGAACTTTCAAACAGACACAGGTTATGAGAGGAAGGGATTAATTTGAAGTTTACAGATAGAGAGAGAAAAAAACTACCACCAGCGATTCCAAAAACAAGCACAGCCAAACAGCAGGGAATCCAAGCAAATCTGACTGTCTGCTTACCTCGGGCTGGAATTCCAGATGTGCCCCCAGTAACACCTTAGGTTGGACCCTAGGATCTGCCCAGTGACACCCCCCTCTAGCCAGGATGCTCGAGACAAGTTTTTTTAAAAAATATTTTATTTATTCATTTTCAAGCAGAGAGAGAGAGAGAGAGAGAGAGAGAAAGAGAGAGAGAGAGAGAGAGAGAGAGAGAGCGCACCAGGGCCACTGCCTTATGGGTCTGGCTTATGTGGGTACTAGGGAATTGAACCCAGGGCCTTAGACACTGGAGGCAAGTGCCTTAACTGCTGAGCCATCTCAGCAGCCCTTTTAGGATTTCAAACTTTAATCCTATGATTTTGCTGGAGACTCCTGGATGGCTTCGTTTCCCTTCCAAAAAGTACACTAAGAGCTGGAGGTTGGGAGTTGCTTTACATCTAAGGAAAGCTTCACTGTCACTTATTTCCCCAAGGGGCAAATTCTGTCGCCTCCTCAGAGAAAAGCAATCCATGAGTCCTAATAGACTGGTCAGAAAAAGCCTCCATCCAGGGTCCAGGTTACCACTCAACTTGTTTATGGTGCTGGGGATGGAACCCAGGACATCAACCATACTACACTGAATAGTCATCAACTCTGCCAATGAACTCCCAGCTCTCAGTTTTTTCTTTTTCTTTTTTTTTTTTTTGAGGCAGGGCCTCACTGTAGCCAAGGTTGACCTAAAACTCACTCTGTAGCCCAGGTTGGCCTTGAATTCACTGCAATCCTCCTACCTCAGTCTCCTGAGTGCTGGAGTTATAGGCATGCACCACCACTTACAACATCATTCAGTGTAAGTGAGAATAAAGCCAGGTCCCTTTGGGTCTTGGTAAGGGACCTGAATATGCCTGGATCTAAATGAGGTGTAGGGAAACAGGCAGGCAGCAGGAAGGTAAAGCAGGAATGGGCCAGAACTTGACTTTATTTGTTTTCTTCTTAAACAAGACCATCAAAACAACAGGAAAGGACTGGAAATTGGTTCAATCCACATGTTCTCAGAGCTATTTCACAAGCTTTTTTTTTTCTTCCCACCCCTCCTTGAGGCTGAGTACCTGTTGCTTCAGACCCAGCATTACTAACTCCTCATGCCCTGGCCTGAGGCTTTTTACAGATTGGTGGCTGAGGCCCTGAGATTCTTATCCCTTGCCCATCTTGGTATAAAGTAGGAAAGCAGAATGAAATGTTCCTCTCTGATGGGTAAGGGATTCACAGATGTCCCAGCAGATGGACTGCACCTTCTCTGATTTAAGGATAAAACTCAAAGCGGCTTCCAAGGCTCTGGACACTGCACACGGGGCTAGAGGCCAATGGTATAAGAACGGCCTGTAGGGTTGTGGATGGAAGAACAAACTGGTGCCGTCACAGCCCACTCATACCACACCTTCTTAGAATTGCTGCATCGCCAGAAACGCACACAGATGGTCTGGCCTTCACGAACGGTAATGGGCTGCTGTAATAAGAACGACAGGGAAGTTCAGGGTAGAGCTATGAAACTATAAGACAATGTATTAGGGTGGGCATAGAGGTTAAATGATAAACACAGCCAGGCATGGTGGTATACACTCAAGAGGCTGAGGTAGGAAGATGAGGACTTCTGAACCAGTCTGGGCTATTATGTACGACCTTTTCTCAGGAAATAAGTAACAAGCAGCAACAAAAGACACAAACAACAGACTGTTCCAACCTTCATAAAGTTTACCTCCTCTGTCAGAATATGGAACATTCCGACACTGTGCAAAGACTGGTGAGCTGTACAGGTGCCATGAAAGCACCTAGGAAAGGGAAAGCCACCCTTAGTCTAAGAGGTCAGGAAGTTATCTGACAATAAAATGTTCAAAGCCAGTTGTGGTGGAGCACGCCTTTACTCCCAGTACTCCACTCAGGAGGCAGAGATAGGAGGATCCCTGTGAGTTTGAGGCCATCCTGAGACTACAAAGTGAATTCCAGGTCAGCCTGGGCAAGAGTGAGACCCTACCTCGAGAGGAGGGAAAAAAAAAAGAAAGAAATGTTTAAGGAACTCCTGACTATCAGTAAGCTACAAGGAACTTCCCAGGTAAAGGAGAGAGGTACACAAGCTGGCGAGAATAAAGACACTAGGGTATTAGTGGAACCAAAGGAAAGGTCACAGGGCTGAAGCAATGTGAGCCAAGAGACAGTTGAAAAGGAAGGCAAAACCTACTTCATACCAGCTTTTATAAGCAATGTTCCAAAGGGCATTGGGAAGACATTGAAGGCTTTTATAACGGGAGAGAGATAAATTCAAATTAGAGTTTTGGTTTTTTTTTTTTTTTTTTGGGGGGGGGGGTTGAGGTAGGGTCTTGCTCTAGTCCAGGCTGACCTGGAATTCACTATGGAGTCTCAGGCTGGCCTTGAGCTCATGGCGTTCCTCCTACCTCTGCCTCCAGAGTGCTGAGATTAAAGGTGTGTGCCACCACGCCCAGCAAATTAGATTATTTTTTTAAAAATATTTTATTTATTCATTTTCAAGCAGAGAGATACAGAGAGAAAAAGAGAGAGCGAGAGAGAACACACCAGGGCCACCACCTTGTGGGTCTGGCTTATGTGGGTACTGGGGAATTAAACCCGGGGCCTTAGGCACTGGAGGCAAGTGCCTTAACTGCTGAGCCATCTCTCCAGCCCTAGAGTATTTTTAAAGGTGACTCTTGTTCAAGGTACTGAATGGAGTGGACACAAGAGAACCCAGAGTACAGCCTGGGCTAGAGCGAGACCTACCTCGAAAAACCAAAAAAAAAAAAAAAACAGATGTTGGAAGGCCAGGTAGAAGGTCAGTGCAAATAATCCAACACCTATAACTGGGATCCAAGAACAAGTGACTGCAGGAGACCATGTCTAGCCTGAATCCCGAGAGAAGGAACCCCAGTGGCAAAAGCTACCCCCTAACCTACAGTCTTAAAGTGATGCCTACCTTAATGGGGAAGAGGATGGGAAACCACGAGAACATCCCAGGAGAGTGAGTCTCTGGACGGATACCTGTGGAGACAAAATGACAAGGCCTTTTACCGAGGCTGAAAGGTTCTCTCTTATCTGTGACCACAGAAACAAGTACCAAAGATCGCCATTCACTGATTTGGGGGCTCTCCACAAATCTAATGACACACCGCTAATGATAAACCGCTGTGATATCCTCAAACACTACCACAGACACTCACTCAGAGTAATGTCCTGATAAAGCACCGTCTCAAAGTAGCCTGCAAAGCCATGCAGGACTGTGTTCACTTCCACAGGAAACTTCAAGGTGCAGTAACGGTTGTTGTCAATCACGGGATCTGTCAGGAGAGATTTGAGTGGGTGACAAGGAAGCCCTCAACAACTTGGTGAAGCATGAGCAAGACCCAGTGAGAGAAGCTTCGATGCAGCACACCTGGCCGAGCAAGGAAACAGCCGGAGGACGAGCTCACACACTTCAGTCAGAGGACAGCCCCACACGGACCTACCTCTATTGGGATGGCTAAAGGTGAAACAAGGCTGGGGAGCAGAGAGCTGGTGGAAGTTGTGCAGCCGAACCACATAAGGCATCTCAAACTGGGCCTGTCCAGAGTGAGAAAGCAAGAGCTGGAGCAGACAGACAGGAGACACCTAATTCCCAAAGAAAGCTCAAGCCACTCCCAACGTCTCCTTCACCTATTCATCTCCAGTGGAAGAAAAGGAAGGACTAATGGAAATTCATTCTCTCCTTCCACAACAGAGTAGATATTTACCTCAGGGTCACGGTCTTTTTCCCGACAGGCTCGGACTTCATTGTATAACTTAGAAGAGGAGATGGGAGCCAGGAAAGAAGTATACTCCCCAGGGATGCTCACACCGTCATCTGTATAGCAGGAGGGAAATAGCACATTTGCATGAACCAAAGGCTCAAATCTTCCATAACAGAGCAGGCCAAGGATGCCATGCCCATGGGCACAGTTAAGTCATATTCCCAGGCTGGCCTGCTCCCAACTGTGTTATGAGGACTTCTACTCCTAGGCTAGGTTGAAAGTGAAGGAACACCAAGTACAGTCACACACTCCTTAACAGTGGGACAAATCTGTTCCTCTAAGAACATGAGATCATCACACAAACTAAGATGGAAACAATGTCACTAGTGATGGAATCTTGGGACCACCTCCTGTATGCAGTCCACTGGGGATAAAAACATCACGCAATACATGAATGTATTCGAATCTGGTGCGTCTCAATTTTTTCACCAATGTGTGTGTGTGTGTGTTTCTGTGTGTCTGTGTACATGCCAGGCTCTCTTGGCACTACAAAAAAATACTTGTCTGGCTTTATGTAGGTGGTTGGGGAACTGAGCTTGGTCTGACAGGCTTTGAAAGCAAATGCCTTTAACTGCTGAGCACCCTATTTTCTGTGTGTGTATGTGTGTCACACATGCTATGGATGCATGTTTGTAATGTGGTATATGGGCACAAGTGTGTGCAGGTATGTGTGCATGTGTGTGTAGAGGTCAGAGGTTGAGATCTGTTGTCTTTAACTGCTCCACGCTTTAGTTTTTTAGTTTTTTTATTTTTGTTGTTTTGAGAGAGTCTCTCACTGAACCTAGGTCCCACTCATTCAGTTAGACTAGCTAGCCAGCAAACTCCAGGGATCCCGTGCTTGCCTTCCCTGTGCTGAGATTAAAAATACCACATGCCTGGCTTTTGTCACACAGATGTTAGGGATCCAAACTTAGGTCCTCATGCTTGTACAGTAAGTACTTTACCACTGAGCTATCTCCTCAGCCTTGGCTCTAAAATGTGTGGGGTCATAAATTCCCACAAAAGTTCCTGACAAATGCTAAACGCAAAATACTTGTTTTTGGTGATGCTGGAAATTAAAGCTGAGGCCTCATCTATGCTAAGTAAGTGCTCTACCACTGAGCTATCTCCCCAGCCCCAGGTATATATTAGGTTAGCTCAGGCAGTCTCTATCATTCCTCTCATTATAGAGACCTCTCTGAAGTGCAGAGCTCACTTCATTTGCTATTCTGGTAAGCAGTTCTCAGCCAGATGTTCTGATCCCAAGCCACCTCCCATCAACCCTCTCATAACCCCACATGGAGGCACCTTTCAGGAAGTGCTGTGCTCCATCCAGGCACTCAGGTGACAGCTCATTGTCAGCAAAGGAGCCCAGAAGCTCACTGACAATGATGTCTGCTTTCTCTGGAGCCACCCATTCTCGCATGTCTGATGAGACAACTGTCACCTGGCTTCCCCATTCTTCAAACTGCCAGTTCTCTAACCTGAAACAGGGGACACAGGTAAGGGGAGATGTTACTGCAAACTGACAACAGGGTCAAACTTCTTAGCAAGCAGGTTGCTACTCACGTCACCACAGCGTTTGGGTTCTTCTCCACAGCATACAGCTTTATCCGCCGGTCAGCCTGCTTCGCTGCCCGAAGAGAAGCATTGACCAGAGGACCCCGGCCTGCTCCCAGCACCATCAAGACCCTAAAAGGGAAGAGGCAAGCAGTCAGCCTATGGAGATGGGGCACACAAATCTCTGGGAATCCAAGCAAAGTACTCACTGGATATTAGTGTCCTTCTCCTCTTCTGGAACTCGATCTAGCAAACATTTGTAGATAGCCTAGGGGAAGCAGAGGAGACCTCAGAGCTATAAGCCCTCACTGATATTACCCTGGCCCATGCTTTCCCAACCTGGACCCAACACTGTACCTGCTGGTACTGAGAGTACTTGATGGGGTCTTTCTCAAACACTTCATATGTCTGAGATTCCAGATTGTCCATCAGTGGCTGATAAATAGAAAGAGAACAACAAGTTTACTAGTGGAAAAAAGGCCAGGACTTCAAAAACGTCCCACTGCCTCCTGATTTGGGATAGGATTTTAGGCCACTGACTACAAGACACATTTCTTTCCCCTGTATATTGCCTTTAAATATGCTCCCAACCCACCTGAAGCGGGGACTGCAGATAGTCTTCATAGCCCTTAGCGAAGAGTTCATAGGCATTGGGTGGAGGACGGTTCTGGCTCAAGTATTCCAAGTACTGAAGGTAGGAACAGAACTCCTTCTCTGAATGGTGGTTGGTGCCCGTGATGATAAACTGTACTTCCAACTGTGAGAAGTCACACTATTAGACCAGCACTCGACCAAAATTCTAGGATATTATTTATAGTTTATGGCCAAAAAGCCCTAGCATAAAGAAAGACCCAGGCCCTCAGTTCTCCAGGATCTGCTCAATATCAACAGGAGCAGCATGAAGCTATATTCGAAAGTTCTCTTATGCCAAATGGATCCTTACTGTAACTTTCTAAATGAAACATTCTGCAAAGTTCTCATAAAGTCTGGTCCTTCTGAAAGGTTTCTGAGGCTCCTACTGGCTTTGCATTTTGTTCTCAAGACCCTCAACTCTACTGAAACTGCACTCCAGGAACCAGAAAGAAAACAGTCAGCTTCATGGAGGCTAAGTGGGGGACATCATATGTAAGTGAGTAAGAGATACTGCTGGACCACCTTTAAAACCTTTCTACCGCCTACCTTGAGGAGACGGAAAATGAGTCTCTGATGCATCTTAGAAAGAACAGGAAATCCCTTCTTGTTGGTCAGGAAAATGCTGGTGGGAAGAATGGCTGCTTTGATGGGTTCCCCAAGCCAACGATCAATGACATGATTAGATGGGAGGTCAGCCCCAATTTCAAGAGCTGACAAAGGAAGAACGACTTGTCAACCATTACCAGAAAGGAAGCCCTTTCTTATTCCCTCTTTTTTGTTTTTTTGAGGTAGGGTCTCGCTCTAGCCCAGGCTGACCTGGAATTCACTATGTAGTCTCAGGGTGGCCTTGCCTTATTCCCTCTTCTTAAGAATAAGGCAGAATGAGGCATAGGGAACATAGTTTAAATGCTCAGTACACATGAAACTGTTTTTGAGACACCATCTCATGTAGTGCAGGCTGGCCTTAAAACTATGAACTAGAAATCCTCTGCCCCCATCTCTCTAGTGTTAGTAGTGTTAGGATTATGGGCGTGAGACCCCATACCTGGTCAAACTACAGATTCTTTAATATTTTTATTATTTATTCATTTTCAAGCGGAAAGATACAAAGAGAAAGAGAGAGAGAGAGAGAGAGAGAGAGAGAGAGAGAGAGAGAGAGAGAACCAGGGCCACCACCTTGTGGGTCTGGCTTATGTGGGTCCGGCTTATGTGGGTCCTGGGGAATTGAACCTGGGGCCTTAGGCACTGGAGGCAAGTGCCTTAACCGCTGAGCCATCTCTCCAGCCCGAAACTACAGATTCTTATGACTGACAGGTTACAGCTACCCCAGGACCCTGTGGACTTACCTACTGCAATTCTCTTGCTATAGTCACACAGAGTCCGGAAATTGTGCCACCTGGCCAGAGCCAAAAACAGAACAATACTGTCAGATGCATACAGCCCACCAATCACCATGACCTCAGGATAACTCCCTGCAAGTTCCACCCCATACCTCCCCTCACCCGATCCCTTGCAGCAGGAAGCATACCACATCCATGTCTTCTCTTCCCCACTGTAGTCCTCTGTGTGTGTGGTTGGTACATTCTCGATTATATCATCTCTCAGGTCATCTGGTGCTACCAAGGGTACCCGCATCCAGAACTGTGTATGAATACATAGCCTTTTAAGAACCCTGTTTTGAACTCAATTAAAGATCTTATTCAATGGGCTGAAGAGATGGGTTAATGGTTAAGGCACGTGCTTGTTAAGCCTAACAACCAGCATTTGATTCCCCAGTACCCACATAAAGCTACATGCACAAAGTGACGCATGTGTCTGGAGTTCATTTGCAGCAGCAAGAGACCCTGGTGTGTCCATACTCACTCTGAGAATGAGAGCACCAGGGCCAGAGTGCCACTGCAGACAAACTACAGACACATGCACCACTCTGTACACCTGGCTTTACATGGGTAATGGGGAATTCAACCTGGGCCAGCAGACTTTGGAAATAAGTACCTTTAACTGCTGAGCCATCTCCCCGGCCCTATCTTCTCTTTTGTTTTGCATGCTAAGAATTGAACCTGAGATTTTATGAATACTAGACATGTGATCTACCACTGAGCTACACCTCAAGCCCTATTTACTCTTTATGTTTCAAAGCTCTATGCATACCACTTTAGATGGGGGTGGGCAACACAGATATTTTAGTTCTGCCAAATGCATAAGTGAATGGCTAGGCAAAAAGTCCATAGCAAGACTGACTACTGTGATATTCAGCAGGAAAGGAGCCCTTCAGCCATACCATGGAGGAGTGGTGGCCAGTGTGGATGTGGTTGGTCAAAACTCTGGCCAGGTTTGTGTTATCTTCCTGGTTAAGGGGCAGCAGGAAAGCTGGAAGACCCAGGTATGCCCCAAAATTCAGTTCCTGTAACATGGCCTGAAATGGAGATCAAGATAAAAGGGTTAAGAGCTAGCAACCAAATACTTTTTTCGGAGCAGGGTAGGTGGTTGAGGGTCTCAAAGTGTCCTAGACTATTCTAGAACTATGTAGCCCAGTTTGGCCTTAAAATCAAGAAAATCATCAGTCTCCTTAGTGTTGGGATTATAAGTATAAACTAGCACACCAGACTTTTATTTTTGAAACAGGGTCTCACTTTGAAGATCAGGTAGACTGTGAACTCGGAACTCCTGCCTCTGCCTCCTGAGTGCTGGGACTACAGGTGTGAGCCACCATGCCCATTCCAATTATTTTCGTTTTTAAGGCAGGGTCTCAATTTCACACTAGCTCAGGCTGACCTGGATCTCACCTTGAAGACCAGGCTGGCCTCAAACTCATGGTAATCCGCCTACCTCAGCCTACTGAGTCCTGGGATTAAAGCATGAGCCACAACACCAGGCTCAATTACTTTGAATTGCAATCTATCAGTTGATTTGCCCAGTTATGAGGGGAGGGAGTCACACTCCTCACTCCCTATGCAGCTTGTTGACAACCTTTTTTTTTCCTTTTTCTTTCTTTTTTTTGTTTTTTGAGGTAGGGTCTCCCTCTAGCCTAGGCTGACCTGGAATTCTCTATGTAGTCTCAGGGTGGCCTTGAACTCATGGTGATCCTCCTACCTTTGCCTCCCAGTGCTGGGATTAAAGGTGTGCCCCACCATGCGTGGCTTTTTTTTTTTTTTAATAGTTTATTTACTTGAGAGGGAGACAGAGGCAGATAGACAATGGGCACATCAGAGTCTCCAGCCACTGCAAATTCCAGACACATGCCTCGGGTCCCACTGCTTGGCAGGCAAACACCTTAACCGCCTAAGCCATCTCTCCAGTCCCCCCAATTTTTTTTTTATTATTTATTTATTTGATAGAGAGAGAGAGGGATAGGATGAGCATCTCACGGCCTCCAGCCACTGCAAAGGAACTCCAGACACATGTGCCACTTGTGCGTCTGGCTTTATGTGGGTACTGGGGAATTGAACCCGGGTTAAGCTTTGTAGACAAGCACCTTAACTGCTGAGCCATCTCTCCAGCCCCCAGCCCCCAAATTTTTGAAGACAAATCCCACGATGTAGTAGTCCAGGCTGGCCCAGAACTCTCAACCTTCCTACACTAGTGCTAAAGGCTAGGCTCCTAGTGGTGGGATTACAGGTAGGTGAACCGGGTCCCATCTCAGATCGAGTCTTTAGAAAGATCCCATAGAGAAAACAAACATCCTTACCGCTTCAGAATTCCTTCGGATCCTCTCCACTTTAGAGTCTGGATGAATCCATGGGGAAAGCTTTCCCACAATTAGCGTATTCCAGTCTGCACTCCCCACCCAACAAAGACAAAGATTGAATGAGGTTCAGCATTTCTGGTTCAATTCTGAATTCTTAGGAAATACAAAAAACAAAACATACTTTTCCTCTTACAAATAGGGGGATAGCCTGATGAGAAACAAGGAACTAAAGCTTTTAGAAAGAAAACAAGGAGAAACAAGAGTCACCTATGTCCCAGGAACTAACCAATATAACCAAGTCAGCAAGGGAGGAGAATAAAGGCCCTGAGAGCGCCTCTAATAATCAAGGGGTGCAGTGCATGGGCTTGTCCCTACCCCTTCCTGACAGCAGGAGGTCTGATCTCGTCTGGGGGCCAGGCCGATTCTTAGCAGGTTCCTGAGTGAACTCCCTCTTGAAACGCGGGTGGAAGACAGGCATGCAGAGGAAATCAAACCTACAACCGCGACAGACCCAGAGTCGTGTTGGCACGTGAGCCCCCACCCCGAGACCCCACGGCGAAGCATGTCACTTGGGCTGCGCTGTGCCTCGACTTCTCCCCAAAACCACCACCGTAGAGAAGAGGACGGGGCAGGCTGGGCATGCGGGAATTTCTTCCGCGGGGCTCCTGACTGTGCAGGACGGTCTGAGCCAGCGCTGCCCGGGACCCCCGGCTCCCATTAACCTCCTCTTCCTTCCGCCCACCCCCACAGGACTCTCCGCCACGGCCCTAGATGGACCGTCCCTTTGGGGTTCACACGACGACTCCCCGGACTTTGGGGTCCGACGCCCGCACACACCCCTGTTTCCTTCCTCGGTCCTCGGGGACAAACCTCCCGTCCAGGAGGAATGGTTTCCGCGTGCCCGTCCCTACGGGGAAGATAGTCTGCCCTCCTCGACCCCCGAGCTCGGAGCCCCGCGTTCCGCTCGCGGAGCTCCGTCCCTCACCCCTGCTTGGCCACAGCCCCCAGCGTGTCAGCTATTTCGGGGACGCAATTCAGGTCCCTCCCGCTGGACACGCGGCTCCCACCGGCGCCTCCGACCGCCATGGCCGCCATCTTTTCCCTCGCTCTGTCCACGCCGGGATTCCTCGCTACTAACAGCCAATCAGAAGGCCGTAAACGGGCTCCGGAAGGCGGGACGAATCGCCTTAACAACCAGCGCGTCTCCACCGGGCAGAGCCAGGCCTCCCGCCAATCCGCGGGCTGCGCAGTGACGTACGCCAGGCCCACCAATCCCCGGGCCTCCGTCCTGACGTACTCTCATTTCCCAGGATGCTTTGTGTTCCTGGTGAGAAACTACACGTCCCGTGGAGCCCTGCAGTGGAAGCTTAAAGTGTCATCATCGGGGTCTCTGCAGCCGTCTCGGGGCCAGTGGCGCAATGGATAACGCGTCTGACTACGGATCAGAAGATTCCAGGTTCGACTCCTGGCTGGCTCGTTGGGACTGGTACTCCTTTATTTGCGCTCTGTTCAAACCGCACCCTCCCAGCGGCTCCTGCTGCCCTTTTTCCTTCATCAGCGTCCTCACGCTCGCCTTCAGCTCTCGAATTTATTCAGCTGCACGACATCCTGCGTGAGCGTTTCCCGTCGAACTGAGAATTAAAATTGTCGTCTCGCCAGGCGCGGTGGCTGGCGCGCGCCCCGGGGAGGCTGAGGCAGGAGGATGACTGGGAGTTCAGTCCAGCCATAGACTGGGGGTGCATTCCAAGTGAGCCCGGGCTGGAGCGAGATCCCACCTCGAAAAACCAAAAAAAAGAAAAACAAAGGAAAAATGTCGTCTTATTGTGCTACTTTTTTTGTTTTTGCTGTTTTTGGTTTTTCTTTTTTTTTTTTTTTTAATTTATTTGCATTGCCATCAGACAAGATTTTTTTTATTTTTATTTTTTTATTTTTTCGAGGTAGGGTCTCCCTCTAGTCCAGGCTGACCTGGAATTCACTATGTATGACCTCGAACTCACGGTGATCCTCCTGCCTCTGCCTCCCGAGCGCTGGGATTAAAGGCGTGGCCACCGCGCCCGGCTGTGCTACACTTAAAAATAGAGAAAAACCACTAATTCCTAATTCCTAGTAATTCTGCCTCAAACACAGATGTAAAGAAACACCCGCCCAGGTGCTCAACGTGGAGAAAGGAGGTCCGCGTGAAAGGAGCTCATGCAGGAGCCCACGGAGGCGGCCCACGGGATTCCGCGGCGAGAGCTGGAGAATCGGGCTGTGACAGAGGCTGAGCGGTGATCGGAACCAGGGAGGGGTCAGCAAGGCGGTGGGGAAGGTGACCCCCTGCTAGAGCCGGCAGGTGAGGGCAGTCAAGGAGACACTAGCCTGGATCCAAGTCCAAGCTGGGTACGTGGCACCAGGGGAGTGGTCTTCTTGTATTCCCACTTGGCCTTGGTCCCAGGCAGCAGGGTCTCTTAAAGTGACCACATCTGTGTTCTAACAGGTTAGATAACTTTACCACCCAGTCTGCCAGCATCCCTCACCTGCAGGCTCCATTCCTCTCCTCTGTTTCACCCTGATTCTCTTGTCTCTGCTTCAACACCTCCTGTCAGTTGGAAGTCTCCCTCAGCTCTCAGCTCCTGGCCAGACCCCGCTTCGCTCACCTCTGGGCCGGCCTGGCCAGCAGCACTCGTCAACACCAAAATGATGGCCTGTTTGACCCTCCGTCTGCTCCAAATTGCTGCTTCGCAATCAAAGCTGTCCTCTAGCCTCCAAAGTGGCTGAGTTACTGAGGCAGAATAATCGGTGCCAATTTGCATTTTCTTCCTTGTCATCTTTATTATATGGTGTTTATCTGTCACAAGGGAGAGAAGCAGGAACTGTTCTGAACATAACAAAAGATGAAAACCTACCCAGTTTATTTATGAAGCCCAAACCCATTCCAATGAAAACCATCAAAAATAGCACCCAAAAGCCGGGCGTGGTGGTGCATGCCTTTAATCCCAGCACTCGGGAGGCAGAGGTAGGAGGATTTCGGTGAGTTCCAGGCCACCCTGAGACTACAGAGTGAATTCCAGGTCAGCCTGGGCTAGAGCAAGACCCTGCCTCAAAAAACCAAAAAAAAAAAAAAAAATAGCACCCAAGCACCCACCCCACCCAGAAGATATAGATCCGTCTCACTTAGGTTATCAATGTAAAAATCCCTAAATATTTATAATTAATATAAAAATTAATAGATTAGCATAGTAATCATATAGCATAGCCAATTCTGACTTATCCCAATAATTAATACAACATCCATATCTATTGCTTGGGTGTTTTTGCATATGTGTGTGTGTGTGTGTGTGTGTGTGTGTGTGTGTGTGTGTGTGTGTGTAGTAGAGATGATACAGTTTGTGTGTTGTGATGTGAGTGGTGTGTGCAGATATGGTGGCCAGAGAGCATGGGTGTCAGCTTCACTGCTCACCTGCTTGTTCCCTTGAGATGAAGTCTCTTCGCCAATTCTGGAGCTTTGTGGCTGGGGAGCCCCAGCCGTTCGACCATCTCTGATTCCAGACATGCGTAACCACTGCCATGTACGTGGGTGCTGGCATTGAACTCAGCACTCATGATACACAAGAAACATTCTTAACCACTGAGCCCTCGCTCCAGCCCCCATATATATTGCTGTTTTTTTTTTTTTTTTTTTTGTTACTGGTTTTTCCAGGTGAGTTTTCGCTCTAGTCCAGGCTGACCTGGAATTAACTCTGTAGTCTTTGGCTGGCCTGGAACTCACTGTGATCCTCCTACCCCTGCCTCCTAAGTGCTGGGTTTAAAGGCTGAGACAAAGAAAAAAAAAAAAAGGCTGAGGTAGAAGTGAAACCCTACCTCAAAAGAATGGGAGAGAGGGCTGGAGAGATGACTCTGTGGTTAAAGCGCTTGTCTGCAATGCCGAAGGACCCATGTAAAGCCAGATGCCCTCCCTCTCATAAATAAATAAAAATTTTTAAAAAGGGGAGAAATTGAGTGAGACCCTACGTTGAAAAACCAAAAATGGGAGAAGGTTAGAGTGCTTGCCTAGTCCGCATATGCAGAAATCCCAGGTTCTATCCCCTGCACAGCATAACTGGACATATTGGTGCATACCAGGAGCGAGAGGCAGGAGGATGGGAGTTCTGGGTCATTCTCATCTACATAGAGAATTCGAAGTCAGCCGGGGATACGTTTATAGCAAAAAACAAAAATAGATGGCTCAGCAGTTAAGGTGCTTGCCTATAAAGCCTAATGATCAATCCCCCAGTACCCATATAAAGCCAGATAGATGCACAAAGTGGTGCGTTTGTCTGCAGTTTGTTTGCAGTGGCAGGAGGCCCTGTCATGCCCATACTCTCTGTCTCTCTCTTGCTAAATAAATAATAAAACTTTAAGAAATGGGCTGGGTTTGGTGGTACCCACCTGTACTCCCATATATAAATCACTTGGGAGGTGGAGGTAGGAAGATTGTATATTCAAATTCCTACATGAGACCTTAACAAAACAAAACAAAGGGCCCTGGTGCACCCATACCATCTAGCTCTGTTTCTGAATCTCAAATAAATTAAAATAATAATAATTTAAGCCAGGCTTAGTGACACACATCTTTAATCCCAGCACTGAGATAGGAGGATCACTGTGATTTCAAAGCCAGCCTAGTTCTACAGAGTGAGTTCAAGGTCAGCGTTCTGTCTTGTCTCCCTTTTCTCTACCTCTCTCTGCTTACAAATAAGTAAATATTTTTAAATAGAAATCAAATTGGATATCTGTTATGTGTTAGTGTAGGGTTTAATGGTTTAATGTTTGTAAGCATCCATCAAAATGAATGCTGTCCAACGAGAAGTAATCTCCCTTGGCAGTCGGCCCCAGGGATCTGAGAGGGAGATCGGTAGCTTCAGGAAGGCCCACAGGAGACATTAATCTTAATTCCTGGCTATCCGCCCTGCTGTCTTTCTGCAGCTGCTGCAGAGCTGGAATCACTAGGTGCGTGTGGAGTTCAAACCCAGCCCCTTCCAGACGCTGGGCCCAGATGTGCAGAATTCTAGAGTCAGCCTCAGACTCAAAAAAGCCTGGGCTGGGGCTGGAGAGATGGCTCAGCGGTTTAGGCACTTGCCTCCAGTGCCTAAGGCCCCGGGTTCAATTTCCCAGGACCCACATAAGCCAGACCCACAAGGTGGAAAGCCTGGGCTGAGGGCTGAGCTGGGCACTCAGGGAGGCAGAGGTAGGAGGATCACCATGAGTTCAAGGCCACTCTGAGACTACAGAGTGAATTCCAGGTTAGCCTGGGCTAGAGCGAGACCCTACCTCGGAAAACCAAAACAACAAAAAATCAAAAGCCTGGGCTGCTCATCTCTCAGGATCTGGAAACCCCACCAGTAAGGTTTGGGCAGCAGCTAAGCTGCCGGGGTGGGAAAGGATATCCTCGGGCTCCTCACCCCTTGCTTCTCCCCTCCCTTGAGCCACAGACCCCTGACCTCTGAGTAAATGTAATAATTTAACAATCATGCTTCTCAGTCTTGTTTCATTTTAATTCTTTAAGTAAAACAGACAAGAACTCAGGTTTGGGATTTGGGTTAAATCAATAAACAATCATCACAGATTCATCTGTGGACTAGGTGGGTCGAGGTGGCTGTGAGAACCACAATATTCAAAGGCCTATCCAGATGGAGCTGAGGGGCAGGCAGAAGCAGGCTGGGGGCAGTGCTGTCAACCTGGACCCCATGCACAGCCCCCGGTTCTGCTGGGTGAAGGAAGCTTAGACATTTGTCAGCAAAGGCGAGAAAGGAAACCCTGGTTTGGCAGGAGACACGTGCCTACTGACATATATTGCCATCTTCGGGGTCTGTGCAAGGCCGCAGTTTAGCCATATCTACGTTGCCTCTAAGATGAACTTGGGTCCCACCTGAGATCACGATGAAGCCACCAGACCCTCGAGGCCTAGGACGAGTGCCTGGAGGAGGTGCGGCCCTGCTGCCTGTTCCAGAAGCCTGGAGGTGGGGATTCTTCCCAAAGAGCTCCAAGCTCTTGGAGGTAGAGCCAGCAGCTTCTCCATGGTTCCATTTCCGGTTGAGCTTAAATGTGGGGTGGGAAGTAAATGCTAAGATGGAAAAAAAGGGCTGTCATAACAAACGAGTGTAGTAAAATGTCACACCATTATGTTACACAGATTATCCTGCCGGATGTGGTGACTCACGCCTGGAATCCTAGCACCCTGGAGGCTGAGGTCGGAGGAGCCTGAGTTTGAGGCCACCCTGGGGTTATAGAGTGAGTTCCAGGTCAGCCTGGACTAGAGCGAGATGAGACCCTGCCTCATAAAAAGATAAATCAATCAAATTGCACATACATAATGATTTCAATTAGTGACAAAAATAATAAAAATATTCTCCATTTTTTTAAATTATTCATTTTCAAGCAGAGAGAGAGAGAGAGAGAGAGAGAGAGAGCACACCAGGGCCACCACCTTGTGGGTCTGGCTTATGTGGGTCCTGGGGAATTGAACCCAGCGACTTGGGCACTGGAGGCAAGCGCCTTAACTGCTGAGCCATCTCTCCAGCAATATTCTCCATTTTTATCTGGCATGAATATACCTAAAAATTATGTAAGCATGTACTCTTATTCCTAGTCTTTTAAAAAATACTTTATTCATTTACTTATTTATGAGAGAGCGAATGAGTACACCAGTCACTGCAAACATGTGGGTACTGGGGAATTGAACTTGGGTCCTTCTGCTTCACAGGCAAGTGCCATCTCTCCAGCCCTGTTCTTAGTCTTTCTGCTTCTTACTTTCGGAAGCTTACCCAACCTTCCATTTCTCTGTAGCTGTCCAATAGTCAGCAGTCGCTCTCACCTCTCAGCAACACGAGCGCCCTCATATTCAGACGAACGTTTGTTAAGTTTCACCACACATCAGGCATTGAAAAAGACTATGATCACCATCCTCTAGACATGATTTTGGGAGGCAGAAATATACTCATAGGTAAGAAGACAAGTCAAGTGTATCATGAACAAAGTTATGCTCAGTCATGGTAGAGCCAGAATGAAAAAGAATCTAATTGTCTTTTCTTTGTCTTTTGGCCTGTATATGCATCCGTACCTGGGGTGGAGGGAGGGGAGCTTGAACATGGTGTCACTTATCCATGTATTCTTGGAAACAGTCTCTCTCTGAGCTGGGACTGGGGTTACAGGTGCGCGTGGTCATGCCAAGCTGTTTACATGGGTGCTGGGGAATCAGGCCCTCTGAGGCCTTCCCACTGAGCCCACTCCCCAGCCCGTCTGCTTCTTCCCATTCCAGGGCCTTTTCTGAAAATGTGCCCGAGCACCTCCTGCATGAATGGCTTTCTCTTCAGTTGCTTCAGCAAAGGCCCTGTCGCCACAAAGAGAAGATTTGAGAATTCAGCTGCTTTTATTAAGCCAGACATCTGTTAAACTATGAAACAATGCTACTCTTTTCACAAAATTGTTCTTTGTTTTGGAAAATTGTGTTGTTTTTTTTTTTTCAAGGCAGGGTGTTACCCTAGTCCAGGCTGAGCTGGAACTCTCTCTGTGTGTAGTCCCAGGCTGGCCTCCTACCTCTGCCTCCCAGGATTAAAGGCGTGCACCACCACACCTGGCTTCTTTCTGTTTTTGTGGTTTTCTTTAAGTGCAAATAAAATATGCTTCTGAGACACCTGCTTATTTTCTTCATTGCCCCGTCTGACCTTGGGATTGAGGACTGGACTGTGGGGGCCAGCTGGCTGCTCTTTTGATGGCTTTGCAGCCTGCCTACTTGCTTGGTTTCTTTCCTTCCTTCCTTCCTTCCTTCCTTCCTTCCTTCCTTCCTTCCTTCCTTCCTTCCTCCCTCCCTCCCTCCCTCCCTTCCTCCCTCCCTCCCTTCCTCCCTCCCTTCCTTCCTCTTCCTTCTTTGTGTTGAAACAGCACCTCTGCGTGTAGCCCAAGTTCACTTCTAACTCAGGATCATCTTGGGCTCCTAAGCGCTAGGGTCACAGACTTGTGCCACCACAGCCCCCCCCCAAGTAGCCATCTTAGTCCTAACTACTCTGCTTACCCAGAGTGACCCTCTCCCAGTGAACTAGAATGCTCAGAAGCAGTAGAGTGGTAGATGGGACTTTGCAATATGCGTGACTCTTCCATAGTAGCTTAAGATAATAAACCAGGTCCATTCCAGCTGCGATGAAATCACTTCTGTCCTAAACATAATAACCACCTCTCCTTCTAACCCAAATTGTAGGGAATTCAATTGGTCTTCCTGGTGTCCAGACCACACGTCTGACAGTCAGCCCTCAAATAAATTGAATTTTGTGCACTCCTCCATCTGTCTGGTTCAGACGTGGGTGAGGGCAGCCCAAATTCACTTTCCTTTGCGGGTGAGCCGACTGCCTCTAGGGGGCAGTGTTTTTCTACTTGCAGTGGAAGGACCTGCCTGGTCTTCCCCTGCATTCTCAATCCTCAGCCTTTGGAGGGAAACTGAGGAAAAAGCTTTAAAAAAAAAACACAACTTTTTATTGATAGCTTCCATAACTATAGACAATAAGCCATTTTGATTCCCTCCCCCTCTCCCACGTCTTCCCCCTCTGAATTAGTCTGTTTTTTTTCTGTGTCATCATCTTTTCCTCCCACTATGCGTAGGTAGTATCAGGCACTGTGGAGTCATATCAAGGCCATTTTGTGTCTGGATGTTTGCATTGATCCAGAGTAATTGAAGATGCACATTTTTCTCTAATAAAACCATAACTTACAGGCTTCATCGTGTTTTCTCTCTCTCTTAAGGTTCTAGTCCTTTAAAGGGGTCTCTTCTTTCTCATGTTGGTCTGGTCCTTCAGTTTCTATTTGCACTGTTCTTACAGGCCAATTTCTAGCCATTCTATTGAAGCTCATAGGTCTTCGTTAATTCTCACCAAGCAAATGTATTCACCTTTAAGTTGTTCTCACAGCTCCTAGTTCACTCTTCAAACCCTTTCTATATGGTGCCACTAGATTAACATTCTAACACCCAGTTCTGCTCATCTACAGGTTAACATTTATTAAGCATGCATCTCATTCCAAACATTATGCTACATTCTAACAGTTAAAAAAAAAGGACATTCTGGGCTGGAGTGATGGCTCAGCAGATAAGGCACTTGCCTCCAGTGCCTAAGGCCCTGGGTTCAATTCCCCAGGACCCACATAAGCCAGACCCACAGGGTGGTGGCCCTTGTGCGCTCTCTCTCTCTCTCTCTCTCTCT